>BQNB010065559.1:3271-34900 GCA_026074375.1 Tanacetum coccineum
TGTGGATTGTTTCAAAACCAAGCCTCAACTTCGGGTACTCTTCCGAGTAATACCATTCCAAACCCAAAGGGTGAGATGAAAGCAATCACTACTCGAAGTGGTGTTGCTTACGAGGGACCCTCGATTCCTACTAATCCTTCTCCTAAAAAGGCAGTGGAACGAGAAACCGAGGAGACAACAGATAAGGAGCAATCTAATTTACAAGGAAGTACCGCTCAAATCCCATCTCCGGTTATCCCCATTTCTATTCTGGAACCCGATGTTCCAAAGACTATGCCTAAAACCACTCCCATTCCGGAACCTGATGTTCCAAAGAGTTTACATAATCCAAATATTCCTTATCCTTCACGACGTGATGATTAAAAGTCCCGTGACAAAGCTTCAAATCAAATGAAGATCTTCCAAATCTTTCAAGATTTGCGCTTCGACATTAGTTTCGCGGATGCTTTACTTTTGATGCCAAGATTTGCTCTTACGATTAAGAGTTTGCTCATGAATAAGGAAAAGTTGCTTGAATTAGCTAAGATACCGTTGAACGAGAATTGCTCGGCGATGCTTCTCAAAAAGCTTCCCAAAAATCTTGGAGATCCCGACAAGTTTCTTATTCCATGCAATTTTCTGGGAATGGATGTATTTCACGCCTTGGCTGATCTTGGTGCGAGCATAAATCTTATGCCTCTTTCCTTTTGGAAAATTCTCTCCCTACCCGAACTTACACCAACTCGGATGACTTTAGAATTAGCGGATCGATCCATAACCCATCCTAAAGGACTCGCTGAAGACGTTTACTTTAAAGAGGGAAAATTCCACTTTCCTACCAACTTTGTTGTTGTCGATTTCGAAGCCGATCCTCGAGTACCTCTCATACTTGGGAGATCCTTTCTGAGGACCGGTCGTGCTTTAATTGATGTTTATGGAGAAGAAATAAACCCTTTGGGTTGATAATGAAGTCGTCACTTTTAATCTAGATCAAACCACGAGATATTCCTCTACAAATGATAAGTCGGTAAACCGAATTGACATCATTGATGCAGTTTATGAGGAGTATGCTCCGGAATTGCTAGGATTTTCTAATTTTTTGGGTGGCAATCTCACCCCGACGTCTGAGCCATTTACTTCCGAATTCATTTTGGAAGAAATCGAAGCTTATCTTAAGGACGATTCGATTTCACCGGAAATTGATTAAGCCGATTGCAATCCAGAGGAAGATATTTGTTTAATCGAAAAATTGTTAAATAATGACCCGTTTCAACTTCCTCTGATGGACCTTAAACAAAGTGAAGTTACCAAGGCGAAATCTTCAATTGAAGAGCCTCCGGAATTAGAATTAAAAGATTTACCGTCTCACTTGGAATATGCTTACTTAGAAGAAAACGACAAGTTACCAGTAATTATTGCAAAAGGTTTAAAAAATGATGAGAAAGATGCTCTCTTAAAGGTGCTTAAATCTCATAAACGGGCCATTGCTTGGAAAATCACCGACATCAAGGGTATCGACCCTCGTTTTTGTACACACAAAATCATGATGGAGGATGATTACAAACCCACGGTTCAAAGTCAAAGACGGGTTAACCCAAAAATTCACGAGGTAATCAAAAAGGAGGTTCTAAAACTTCTTGATGCCGGTATGATTTACCCGATCTCTGACAGCCCATGGGTTAGAGAGCAGTTCATTGTGTTCCCCAAGAAAGGTGTGAATCACCGTCGTTGCTAATGAATAGAATGAATTAATTTCGACCCGTTTTAGTTACCCGTATGTAGAGTTTGTATCCACTAAAGAAATTCAATGAAGCGACCTCGAAAAGAATCATATTCCATTACCGTTTAGGATCATATGAAAGAAGAATGCTGGGACTGAATTTTTATTGTTTTCTAGATGGATTTTTGAGGTATTTCCAAATACCAATAGATCCCCAAGACCAGGAGAAAAATACATAACATGCCCGTTATGGAACTTTCGCTTACGACGCATGATATTTGGTTGTGTAATTTTGTCTCCCGGTACTTTTCAACGTGGTTTATTATTTGTGGTTATGATGGCAATATTCCATGATATGATCGAAAAGACCAGAAGTGTTTTTATGGATAATTCTCGTTTTTTGGGGATAGTTTTGATATCGTGCTCTCCAAATTAGAAAAGATGAAAAACGGAGTGAAGACACAATTTAAGTTCTAATTGGAAAAAGTGCCACTTATGTTTAGAGAAGGAATTGTGTTAGGGCAATAAATTCAAAGGCAGGAATTGAGGTCGATCGTTGCTAAAGTCAATGTATAACTCGCATAAGCTCCCTCACAACCTACTATTGTAAAAGGTGTTAGGAGTTTCTTAGGTCATAGCAGGATTTTAATAAAACCAGCCGATAATACCAAGACATTTCAAGATTGCTAAGACCATGACCCACCTTCTTGAAAGTAAACACCGTTTGTGATTTCTAAAAGAAAGTATTGATGCGTTTTTCAGACTATTAAAAAGAACTTACCGATCTCCAATCTTGGTTTGTCCCGATTGGAACTTCACCATTCGTAACTCATAGTGATGCAAGTGATTTCGCAGATGGGTAACGTTCTAGGACAACAAAGATAAGCATTTTTAGCCCTATACATTATGCTAGAAGACAATGACTAGAATCACAAATACATTACACTACCACGGAAGACGGAAATGCATGGCCGTTGTGTATGCCTTTTAAACGTTTCCGCCATATCTTTTTGTTATCCAAAAGCATAGTGTAATACGGATCACTAAATTCTCACTCGACCTTTGAAAGTACCTTATGAACAAACAAGACGCTAAGCCGAGGTTGCTCCGGTGGGTTCTTCTCCTACAAGAATTTGATATCACCATCCGTGATAAAAAAGGAAGTGAGAACCTTGCGGCAGACCCATGATAACCGAGACTTGAGAATCCTCATAGGATGTTTAGAAAACAAAGACATAAATGAACATTTTTCTTTAGAAACTCTTGGTGCGTTAACTAGTGAGAGTACCCCATAGTTTGCGGACTATGCAAATTACCATGCGGGAATTTATTGAGCAAAGGAATGATCTACTCAACAAACGAGGAAGTTTCTTTCTTAAGGACGTTAAACAATATTTTTGGGATATCCCTATCTTTTTTTCGTACTTGTTGCGGATCAAATTTCTTCGACAGTTGTGCATGGGCAAGAAGCTCTTGATATCCTCAAAGCTTAACCATGAAGGATCCACCGGGGATCCATCTAGTTGCCATCTCATCCAGCTCGAAAAGTATTTGATGCCGGTTTCCTTTTTGGCCTACCATAATCGAGATGGCCTGCACTGAAATATCAAACTCATGTATACTTCAAAGACAAGGCAAAATATCACAACGAGATGAGATGCCTCAAAACGGCTATTCCAAGTTTTCTGAAATCTTTAATGTATGGGGTATCGATTTTATAGGACCAGTTCCGTCTTCAAGAGGAAATAAATACATCCTCGTAGCTGTTGATTATCTTTCGAAATGGGTTGAAGCAAAGGCGCTCCCCACAAATGATGCTAGAGTTGTAGTAAAGTTTTTAAAATCTCCCTTTTTTTTTTTAAAATAGCCCCGATTTGGAACACCGAACTATAATAAGCGATCGAGGTAACCCATTTTTGTAACGATCAGTTTGCTAAAGTAATGTCTAAGTATGGGGTCACACATCGTCTATCTACCACTTTATCAACCCTCAAACAAGCGTCAAGTGAGGTGGTCCAATCGAGTTTAAACGTAACTAGAAAGGACATTGGAGAAAATCGGTGCCTCATAGGTCTGACAAATTAGATGAAGCTTTGTGGCATTCGTACTCTTTATAAGACGACACACCGATTGGTTTTTATACTCATATTAGCTTATTTATGAAAGTCTTGCCATTTAACCAATTGAGTTAAGTGCATAAAGCATATTTTGCTTTGAAACATCTAACTATTCTAAACTTCGATCTTAAAAACCGCGGGTTGATCACCGAAGCTTTCATAAATGAACATGTAATGAGCTTCGTGATCAAGCTTATGAGAATTCTTTGATTTATAAGGAGAGGACGAAGAAACTTCACGACTCAAAGATCAAAAACCGCATTTTCAATGTTGGTGATCGAGTTTTACTCTTCAACTCTCGTCTAAAGATATTCTTAGGAAAGCTTAAAACTCCGTTGGTCGAGGTCCTTTCACACAATCAATAAATTATTTCCATACGGAACTGTTGAGTTATCTTAACCTGATGGTCCAAACTTTAAGGTGAATGGTCATCGTGTGAAGCATTACTTTGGAGGGGACTTACCACCAAAGGAAGTCCAGGATCTCCACACTCTCCCTAAGGACGAATGAATTCAGGGATCGAGTCAAGCTATGTGACTCAGTTACCAAAAACAAAGCGCTTCGTGGGAGGCACCCCATGCTTATACCATTTCTAATTTCTTTCTAGTTTTCTAATGTGTTGTGAAAGGCTTGTACTCTCCGTTCTATTGTTTTTGTTTTTTTGTGCTTTGATTGATTGCAGGATTGATCCCAAATTTCGAAACTACTCTTGTTCGGTGTTGTGTCCCAGTCCACTCGAGCTTCCTATCCTTTGTTTGCAATTAGTTTGGGGAAATCTGATATCCTTTCATCTTATCGATTCACGTTTATCTTTGCATAATTAATAAACGGCTTAGATTTTGGGAGACCCTCTGCCATTAACTTTTGAGGACAATGTTTTTGTTTTAGTTTTGGGAGGGAATCTATCGGATTTGATGTTACCTACTCTTATTGTTTTGTTTTCACGAACCCGCGTTTTCCCCCAAACATAGCAAAAATTCAATTTTTTTAAGTTTTATTTGTAGAAAAATATAAAAAATAATAAGTGTTTTTGTCACAATTTTGACTTTCTTGCTGGGTAAGAATAAGAGTAAATTTTGACCCGATCGAGCGTGTTGAGCTCTAGCTTGTTCCTTAACTTTTAGGCTAAGCGTTCGCTAATTCGCGAAGAACGAAAAATGATAGAGTTAAGTATGAGTAGGATGCTAAACAAAGATTATTTGGAAATCTTAAGAGCTCATGTATGTAACTTGTTGCTTTTTCTCCCATAAGCTCTTAACCGGATTAATATACGTGCTGTTTTTGGAGATTAAACTTAAATCAACAATTTTTATGTAATATATAGCAAAAATTTTAGTCTTAGTTCAAATTTATACTTGAATTTTTCAAAAAGAAGTATTCTCTAATAGATATATATATATATATATATATATATATATATATATATATATATATATATATATATATAATAATGATAAAATGATAAAAAATAAATATAATAAAAGCTGTGGGTTGATAAAAGTTTACTACCTCTTGCCGGCTCACAACCGATGTGGTAGTCTTCCAAAGAAAGCCCATAGTAAAAATAAAGATTCGAGACTGATAAAAGTTTGCTGCATCTTGCCGGCTCACAGCCGATGTTGCAGCCTTCTTAAAGGTCGAAGGTTATAGTTGCATAAAAATCTAGATAATTAAGTGTAAATTAATAATTGACTTCTTTTTGTTAAATTCAAATATGCTTTTGCACTTTGACTACTCTATTTTATAAGCTATGAATATTCGGGAAGCCTGAGATTTTTTGAAACCTAAGGTCTGTGAGTCCCGATACTAGTCTCTGTGGGGTGTCAAAAGCCTGGTCACTTAGCCTTAAGGTTGGGATGTGCCGAGATGAAAGTCGCTAAATGGGATGATCTCGCCTTTAAGCTCATTATTTTAAGGTGGAACATAAAGCATAGTATGTTGCAAAAAGTTGATCCATGGTTGAAATTCAAAATAGCACACTCACTTTAGATATAATAAATGTCGGGAGTTAAAAAGTTCACAAGTTGCAAATATGAGTAGTGTTAGCATCCTTACTGATATTTAGCTGTGATTTTGTTTTAAGCTTGGTTTGGATAAGTGAAAAGTCGGGAACGATGAATTTATCCTTTTTGGGGCATTCTCGGATTCGAAATGCATCTTGTTCTATGATCCCTAACAGTTATGGAAATAACGAAAGTCAAAATTATCTCAACTATATAAAAAAAATTAAAAAAAAAAGTTTTAGAAAAATAGGAAATAGGGGTGTTTTATAACTTGTGATCTCTTAACTCTCTCCACAAAAATCTTTGCTACTTTTTAAAGATTTAGTTTTGGGAAGTTTCGAGGTATTTGGTTATAAGGCATGTAATATTGCATGAGGACACGCAATCGCTTCGTTTGGGGAATTTTGATATGTGTGAAAACACATATTCCAATTATAATCAAAATAAAATAAACCCAATAAAGACCAAAAACATAATAAAAATGGCAAAGATATGCTTGTTTTTGTGTTTTGTATGTGCAGGTATAGATAAAGCAAAAACCACAAGAAAATGGGCAAACACGGACACAAGAACGGAAGAACACGCAAAAAGCCAGGAGGAAGCTACCTTAGTCAACTCTTGGTCAACAAAAGTCAATCACTAAAGGACAAAAATCCCAAAAGTTACCAATTCAGTCCTTCAAAATATCCAAAGTAACAAAACAAACCCTAAATTCCACTAACGGTCGTTAGTTTAAAACCTAACAACCGTTAGCTCTTTATAAAACTAAATCCCTAAACCCGGTTACCCTTATCCCATTTCCAAGCCCAATCCAATTCCCACGGCCCAATCCCGTTTAAAGCCCAAAGTCAAACAATTATAAACCCGGGTCAACAACAAGTCAAACACATCCCTTTTACCCCTTCAGTTAAAACGAGCGGGAAAAGTTGTTACCACTATTCATCGTCTCCCCCGTTTTACCCTAGGATCAAAATCATGGGGCAATTGCAAATTAAGGGATAGGTTAGTAAATTCAAAGGTTCAAGTACACGTTGGCAAAGTTAATCATCCATCAAGCCATCTCATTGGTCCAAACCAACAAATGAGGATTACGGGTAAGAGAGGAAACACACCAAATTGATGGGTTTTAGCAAGGACTCACTCACAATACAAGCACTCAAGCTGTCACATCACGGATTGCCACGCTGGCAATCCGTGTGTGCAAAAGTGATCCAAGGGTTGAGATTTAGCTTCCAATGATTGGGATAAATGGATGGAGGAGATCAAGAGGAGCGTGCAACAGATTCAGGCCCCTAGAAGCTTCAGAAGATGGCTATAAATAGCTCTCCATTCTCACACACACGAAATAATTTTTTCTTACCTAGTTTTTAGCTTTTAAATAGTTAGTAGATTTAAGCTTAGCAAAATTAGCTTAATGTAATTTTCATTTAGATCTCTTGTAATCTCCTTTTAAATATTGTAATCAAGTTTTTAGTTAATGAACGTCTTAGATTTTTTAACTTTAAAAAAAGTTTGTGATAGCATCGAAGGCGAAGAAGCTCTAGGAGATTTGATAGGACGTCCGGAGAGGAAGGATGGTACAGTAGAGCGTACTAGGGGCTTCAAATGGTAGTAACTGCGCTGGAGACAGTGGTTCACATAACTTCTCAGAGTTGTGTGAATGAGATAAGGACAAAGTAGAATGCGTCACTATACTTCTCTTGCGGGAAGTCTCTTCGACACAATTATAAAATTGGCACATAGTATAGCTATTTATACATCTGAAGCTTAATACATTAAGCTCAATTCAAAGCTCTAATACTATTAACAATGATGTCGAGACTACAATGCGACCTTCTATGCTATATCTAGCTTGAGATTATAATCGGACTTATATGAAGTGTAGGATAGCTAGCATAAGGGTCTATTCCCAATACTTCTATACGATCGTAGCTGATACGTATGGATTATAGAGCTGACACATGCGATTAAGAACATGAGCTGTAGTAAAGAGTAGACTAAGAGCTGTTGACAATAGTGTATGGATTTGTATAAGTAAAGAGCTCTCTATTGTTCTCTCAGACTATAAGAGACTCGAGTCATACATAGTTTCTAAAATAGTTGATGTACAAGTATGAGCTATAGAGCGTGTGCTCTATATTGAGATCATTAATTCTTAATTTCTGAGTCATCTCACAGTAATCTTGATTAGCACATGCAGTATCGTTAGGAATCATGTGTATCATTGTGATTTTAGATTATTTAGCTTAATATTTAGTTAAATGCTGTTTGTTCTTAGTTCAATAGCCCTTAACATTATGATTGTTACTTATCGGAGCTTATAAACTTTCATTAAAAACAAAACTGGTAGTAGAAAGATTGTAGCGTTGGGTTAGTTTCTGTGTGTGCTGTAGGTTAGCTTATATTTATGTTGAGGTGATTGAGTGCGTAGATGTAATAGTGCCTAGTGGATAGGGAGAGCGAGGTCATCTATACTGAGGTAGTGTGAGAAAGCGAAGGAGTTGAGGTCGACTCTATACGAATGTCTAAATCGTGATGAAAGCTGGTAGCTTAGAGTCACATTAAAGTAGGGTAGGTAGGTGGTATACATAGTAAGATTCAATCATGTTTGATATATCACATGGATGAGTAGACTCTTACGATGTCAAACGAATTGTATGTGCAGATTTAATTGTGCTAGATTGAGCTTCACATTTGATTATGATGTTGAGCAGGTTTTAGGATTAGTTTTTAAGCTTAATAAACTGAGGCGTAGACTTTGTAATCGTTGTGATCTCCATGGCGAATCCGAGGGAATTGTCCCTTTTACTTTCTGTTAAAAATTTGATCCAAACCTCATTGAGCTTGGATCTTTTTTGTGTTGAGTTTAAACACACTCTTTTTGAGTGTCTAATGCAGGTTTACCTTTAAAGGTAACCTGCAAAATTAGATTTGGCCTTTGGTCAATTGCACCAGCAGTAGTAACTGCTGTTAATACTGCTGTCCCTTTTCATTTGCATTTAAGCTAGCTTAATTAGGTTTTAGGTTTTAAAATTGAATAAGCTTTTAGTTTAGATATAGGATAAGATAGTTTAAAACTTATTTTCACATTTCTATCTCATTTCTTATGATAAATTAGCTTTTAAAGTTCATAAAAATCTTTAAAAAAAACCAAAAACAGTAGTAACTAGTTCTTAGTTTCTAAATTTAGAATTTTAGCTTATAGAAGTAGATTTTATGCATTAGATTTATAGCTCATATGTGACTTATCTAGTTTTCAAAAGCTCAAGCTCTGTCTTAGCTTATTGTGCATTCTAGTTTAGTTGATTTTTGGGCTTTTAGAGTAAGTTTCTGAGTTTGCAATTTTGATCTATAGATTTAGTTAGCTTTAAGTGTTATTAGTTAAGTTAGCTTATTAGTCTTAGAGGGTGTTTGGGGTTGCTTATTTAAAATAGATTATGAGTTTTGAAAACGGATAATCAGATAATCAGCTGTTGCAAAACGTAGTTTTGAAATATAGTGTTTGGGTTTAATTATGATGTTTGATAACGCAATAATCAGATAATCAATTTTTTCAGTGTTTAGCAAATCAAATTATTTAATGAATTGCTATGTAAAATTACAAAAAAGGGTATCTTTATATAATATATTGAGTTTCTAGTGTACCTAATAACTTTTAAAAGATATCTCAATCTTTATATGTTATACTGATTACTGGCAAATCAACTTTTCCTTCCATTCACATCTTTCGTCACTTACCATCATCCTTTTTATATATCTTCTTCAACACATCTTAGATCTAAATTTAAAAGTCTAAAAATAAACCAACCAATCCAACCAACATAATAAAAGATGTAAAGATGGAGTTCTTACATGTGCAGTATATGAAGTTTTGGGTCGTCGAATGGTTCCAGCACTTGCTCCGATTCAAGCATGATTATCCGATCTATCTTTATGATTTTTGTTTATGGTAGTACAAGAATCAATATTAATGAGTTGGTTTTGTTATAAAAGTCTACATCACTACAAGTGGTAAAGAAGTTATTTAGGGGTAAATTTGGTAATCCTGCTGATTAGAGAAAATCACGATTTCAAAAAGCATGTCTCTAACCTGCGTTGTCGACAAAAGCCACGTTTAAAGTGTCAAAACGCAGAAATCAATTATCATGTCATGTTTTCCAAACACTAAAAAAAAGCTTATTGCGTTTTAAACCGCTATAACAGATAATTATGATTTATATCGTACATCTCCAAACACCCCCCTTAGTTTCATAATTACAAGCTAATAAACATCATTTAGATTCAAATTTGAGCTAAAATATTTGTGCAAGCTTATAATTGGAAAGCTAAGCTCTTTGGTCCATTTTTAAGTTTTCACTTTCTGAAAACATCTTTAAAAAGCTTTAGAAGAGCTAAATATTGAGTTTCATCTTATAGTGCTTTAATTAACTAGCTTAAAAAGTTGTCCTTAAAAAACTTTGTCTTTTAAGTTTTTATAAAAACAAAAAAAGGGGAAGTGGGAAGTCGAGGGTGAGCATGACCGAACCCCCGACCTCGAACACCTCACCCATTCATAATACCCATGCAAAATCAATCTTTATACCACGATTGGCTTAGTAAGCCTAAGAAGTTTGTTAAGCTTATTTCGCTGGCTTATTTAATAAGCTGTATCTCGGGCTTATTTTTCCTAGGATTAATAGTTTACAGCTAATTCTGTCATTATTCTAGAATTTTTTAGAGTACATTTATTATTTTTAATCATTTATTTCATTAAAAACTTAAAAAATAATAAAAATAGAAAAAGAATAAAAAATAAAAATCTTTATTTAGAAAATTTCGTTTGATCATTTAAGAACGAAGGAAATTTAGTTTGACTCTCGTTTGTTTATTTTGAGCATTTTAACTTTTAGGGCTCGTTTTCGATTCCGTTATTTCGTTTTTGTGATTTCTTTCAAAATTTATCGTTAAGTTTTCAAAATTTGCAAATCTCTTTATTTTTACGCATAGAATTATATTATTAATTCAAGTTCTAGGTTAAGGTGTTAATTAGGGTTAATTTTGTCATTTCTGTTTTTCGTCCGCGTGTTTAGTTATTTTACTTGCATTTAATTGTTTTAATTGTTTTAATTGTTTTTAGTCATAGAAAATCAATCAAAAAGTTGAAAATCATTCATAACATTGTCCAAACTAAATCGAGGGTATAAATTCACATTTCTTTGGGATACGACCCGGTAATCACTAACCGGTTAATATACGTATTATATTATATATATTTTGAAGAATTTCTTTTTTACCTTTGTCCTCAAGGGTAAATTGGTAATTTTCCATCATATTATATATTATATTTTTACATGTGTTAGATTCTGACGAATCAGTGCCACACTATACAACTAGCATAAACACTATAGCATACATATACATTGATTTATATTACGTTACTTTGGGTAACGAGAATTGTCTTTGGAAATTTAAATCAGTTTGGATTCACGACTTATTTTGGCAACTTGATATTGAATTGGGAACTATGTTTGGACATCTATTCATTTTTTAAAAACTATATTTTGTGTGCAAATTCTGTGAGCTCGCCAACTATTTCGATAGTTGACCATTTTTATCATGTTTTTCATGTGACATTCGTAAAGTGGAAACTTAGTGCATTGTAATTGGACATGTTCAAGATGTCTACTTTCTTTCAAGTTATTGTCATTTGTACTTTTTAAACTTGTACTTGGAAATGTTGTAATTCGGATAATTTTCTTTTATCTTAATTCATGTATGGTGTTTTATCTATCATCTTGTGTGTTGTTTATTAATATGTTACACCTCGTGTGTCCGCCTTGGTGGGGTGTGACATAGGTGGTGGTGTATTATTAGAGGAGAAGGCCAGTGGTCCAACAATTTAAATGTAGGGTAACCCTGCTGGTATATGGATCTACCAACTGCGGACGAATCTACCATCTTATGGATCCACGGGTCGCAGATACTCAAAATAAATCAACAGTTTTTAACCGAATTGAGACAAGGTGTTGTAATTTTGACAATTGAAGTGTGTTATATATACTATTAGCAGTATGTGATTTAATTTTCGGAGTCGACGTCCATGTTTTGAGCGAATCGTGCGACTTGTCGTGAATTTCCCGGTGGAATTCCTGGTGGAATTTCCCGGTGGAATTTCATCTTTTAATGCCTCATTGACATCTTTGGGTTCTATGGTGGATATAAAACAAAAGAAATTACTATGATCTTGGGCTTGAGATCTTAAGGTTCTTTGATTAACATTTCCTATGACTTGATCTAGTGGATGATTCTTGGACTCTTTAATGTTAACGAATTCGTTAACTTCTATCGACTCATCTACTTTATTATTATTATTTACTACTTTAGTATTATTCTTCTTCACCAACATCATCATCAACCAAAGGTGATAATTTGGTAGGAGGAGGACTTTCATTGAATGTCACGTTGAGTGATTCTTTGACTTTTATTGTATGTTTATTTAACACTATATAGGCTTTACTATTTTGAGAATATCCTAGAAAAACACCTTCGTATGACTTGCTTCCAAATACTTTGAAATATTTTAAAGATGGTTTCCTACCTCTAAATATATCATAAGGGGTTTTTTCTAGTATTGGTAAAATTAATATTCTATTTAGTATATATGTTGACGTATCAACGGCATTGCACCAAAACTTTTGTGGAATGGATTGTTCATTAAGCATAGTCCTAGACATCTCTTGTAAGGTTCTATTCTTTCTTTCTACTACCCTATTTGATTGCGGAGTACGTGGAGCCGAGAAGTTATGAGTAATTCCTTGTGCATCACAATAAGCTTCAAATTGTACTTCATTATTAAATTCCCAACCATGATCCGTTCTAATAGCTACTATAGAACTACCTAGTTGGTTTTGAATTTTTCTACTTAATATTTCAAATTTCTCAAAAGCTTCATTTTTAGTTTTTAGAAATCCAGTCCATGTATACCTAGAATAATCATCTACTACTACTAAAGTGTAAAAATTACCTCCATAGCTTTTAATTTCCGACAGACCAAATAAGTCCATACGTAATAATTCTAAACATCTTTTAGTGGAAACCATATTTTTAGTTTTATCACTTGCATGAGCTTGCTTCCCTGTTTTGCAAGCATCACAAAAATATTTATTATATTTTAGCTTGGTAAGTTTCTAACTAATTCTTTAGATGAAAAAGATTGAATTAAACGCATGTTTGCGTGACCAAGTCTTCTATGCCATAAGGTAGAGTTATCCACTACCGTGGCGAGACATAATTTGTCTTGAGACTTATTTCCTAATTTCATTACGTATAAACCATTTTTCCTAATTCCGTTTCCTATGATTTTATCATCTTTAATTATTTCACTACCTTCTTCTGTAAATAAGACTCTACACTTATTGTCACAAATTTGACTAACACTAAGTAAGTTAAATGCTAAGTTATCTATGTGTTATACATTAGATATAGTAAGAGAGTCATTTGAGATCGTACCTTTGCCTATGATCTTTCCTTTTAAGCTACTTCTAAAGACAACATTACCTCCGTTGTATGCTTTGTAGGTAGAGAATAAGCTCTTGTTACCAGTCATATGTTTGGAGCAACCATTATCTTTGATCAATTCATTCTGTTCCAAGCAGGTTTTCAAGCATACCTATTTCAACAAAAACAAATTCAAGCATTCGGTCCCCAATATCTTATGGGTCCGAAAAGGTTAATGTTGTACATCCCTTACATTTGTTTCAATTGATTGGGATATTGAAATGGGATACAATTTCCCATATGTACAAAGCCTTGACTTTGATGGTTGTTCCAATTCATAGGATAGAAGTTTTGGTGAATTGGTTCTCTAGAGTTTCTTTTAGGTTGAGGTGTGTTGTATCTTGGTTGAGAATAGATATTTCTTCTAGGTGGAGGTGTTTTTGACCTAGACTCGGTTTTGACATAACCTAAACTGCTTTTAAGTGATGGTTTTAAAGACGGTTTCTTTAACACCTCAATTCCATTATGTATTAGTTTCTTCCTAGTAATGACAAAATCTAATCTCGAAGACATGGGTGGACTAAAAATGTATTCTGCAACTTTTTTAGTCAACTTAGTCGATTCATGGACCTAGGTATGTAGGATCCGTGCACTTTATGGTGGGATCCGCAATTTGCATTTTTAGCGACGATCCCAACAAAACTCATGGGTTTAGTTCTACTCGCCTTGTTGATGATTACTCCTATCAAATCCTAGACCTATTATACAACAATACCTTATGATTAATTAATATTCTTTAGTAATACTCGCTTTTATTAAATTTTACAAACTTAACTTGAGTTTCCTTAAGTATAGCATTTTCTAGCTTAAGTTCTTGACATAACTTACATGTAATATCAGTTTCTTTACTTCTCTCAAGTTTCTTAATTTTATGATTTAACTCTAAAACATCCTTTTCTAAAAGATCTCTTTTAGTTTTTAAAGTTTTATTTTTTTAATGATTTTAAGCTAATTACACACAATTATTGTATTCTATTTGCATATTATCATTATCAAGAGAAGACGCGTTATCACTATAATAAGAAGAGTTAAAAGTTAGCTCATTTGACGATTGAGCCATGAGGCAAGTTTCATCGTTAGTTTTGTCTTCGGTGTCGTTTTCGTTATCGATCCAAGAACCTCCAATGAAGGCCTTTTGATCTTTGTTATGAGATGGTTTTGGACAATCGCCAATGAGATGATTTGGATCAGCGCACCTAAAGTATTCACAATCATTCTTTCCTTTCTTCTTATCCCTTTGTCAGAATGACTTATTTTCTTCTCTTGGTTGCCTAACAAATTTACCCTTTCTTCTAAAGAACTTTTTAAAGTTCCTTACGGCCATAGCATATTCTTCGTCATCGCTTCCGGATGTCGAAGTTTCATCATCACTAGACTCTTTCTTAGCTTTCAAGGCAATGGACTTAACTCTTTCCTTTTTGCCTCTATAAATTTCGGAATCCTTTTCCATGACTACTTCATGTACTTTTAGATTGCCGATAAGCTCGTCTAGAGCTAGTGATGACAAATCTTTCGATTCTTCAATCGCCGTGACCTTTGCTCTCCATTTAGGATGTAGAGCCCTAAGAAACTTCCTAACATAGTTCTTGCTAGAGAAACCTTCATCAAGAGCTTTAAGACTAGTAATAATAGTGTTAAATCTAGCAAAACCGCTATCAATAGATTCTTCTTCAAGGATAGTAAATTGTTCATATTGTTGAACAAGAAGATCAATTTTATTATCCTTTACTTGGCTATTACCTTGATGTGTGATTAACAACGATTGCCAAATATCTTTAGCCGTTTTACACATAAATTTTTTTCGTATTCCTTTTTAGGTAAAGCATTGTAAAGAATTATTTTAGCTTCATTATTTTTAGCAAGTTTCTTTTTAAGATCATCGAATTGTTCTTCAAAAGGAACAACCTCTAAAATTTGGGTAACTTCGTTTTTGGTAAGCGGTGGAAAATCACCATTCAAGATAATATGCCAAAGATCTAAATCTTTTGCTTTCACATAAGTTTCAAATCTATTTTTCCAATAAATAAAATGATCACTTTCAAAAAGAGGTGGTCTTTGCATAGATTGCCCTTCTAGATATTTATCCGAATCCATAGATCGATTCAAGCTTTAATGTACAATATACGTTAAAGATCTTGGGTGACCTTGGCTCCTGATACCAATTGTGGAAACTAGAAGGGGGGTTGAATAGTTTTTACCGTTTTAAATTAAAACTTAGATTATCGACTTATGTGAACTCAAGAGATATACACAAGTGTATATGATAGCGATGCAATAAGTAAATAAGTAATCTACGAAATATGAACAAGTAAAGATAAGAAAGATCAAACCGATGACACAATGATTTATAGTGGTTCGGCTATGAAGCTCCTCTTCCCTTTAGGCGGAGAAACCGTACACGCCACTTACACTTTTTTCGATACTAAGCTAAATACCTAGTTCTACTTCGAGATAGAACCAATCTAACACACTATGTATTTTGAGGCCTAAATACTAACCTATCATACACATATGATACACACAACACACAACACAAGATATACAAGATGAATGATTATCACAATCGTGATGACACAACTAAACTATTAACACTTGAAGCTTGACGTCTTCTTGAGTGTTCTTCACTAAAGAGTGGAATGAGTTGATCACTTGTAATGGATTATGTAACAAGTATAATGATCAAAGAATATAAAAGATAAAAGATGTATGTGAAAAATATTTGTCAAGAGTTGTTTAAAATGAAAGCTTAAGGTTGCTATTTATAGGCAAGCCTTTGAAATTCAAATGCTGTCCCAGACAGCTGTGCCGTGCGACCCACGGATCCACCTATTGCTGGATCCGTCCTATGTATTTGGTGGATCCGTTGGTGGCGCTGGGACAACTATTTGTCATTTTATGATTAACCCTAAATCTATACAAAATATTGTTTTGTACTTATTAAAACTAGTTTATTAGATTCTTCTAGAACAAAATATTTCTTATCACCAATAAGGAAAGATTTTCTAGATTTGGGAAGATTTGGAAAGATTTAGAAAGATTGTTTCCACTTATGGTTAATCTTATTTTGTCTTACATGATTAATATAACTAGCTTATAATTAATCATGTGTTAACTTAAATCATTTGATTAGAAAGGGTTTATGCAAATGATAATATTTTTCTTTGATCATTAACTATGTTTAATAATGCCATATTCATACCTTAAGTGATTTGTCGTCGTCAAGTAAACTTTCGAATAAATAACTTGTTTACGTAAACTTTTACGTAGTATGACATTATATTTGTTATTATCAAAACATGAAGCTCATTAAATATAAATATCGTTTTTGCATGAATATTTGTATTAACACCTCATATTGCTATTGTCTAGGTAGATAAGCCCATTTTCTTGAGGACAAGCAAATCCCAAGCGTAGGGGTATTTGATGAGGTGTCATTTTATACACTATTTTAGGGTCAATTAACCCCTAAATCATGCAAATATTCCTAGATTATTTGCATAATCGTTTGTTTTCAGGTTTTTAGCGCTTGGATGGCATTTGGAGGGAATACACGTGACTTGGGCTCATTTGGAGAAGAAACAGACGAGATTACTGACCTACACCAAATCCTTGAAGAAGTATTGCTTAAAGAACGTGGAGACGGCGTCGCAAGCATAAAGCGACACCGTCGTGATCTATCTGGTGACGGCGTTAGAGATTTAGTGATGGCGTTAGGAAGTAGCTGACTCAATGTGGATCTAGAATCATCCACGTAGTGATGGCGTCAGGATTACAATGCGACGCCGTCGCAGCGATATCTCTATATATATTAAACTGATTTTAGGGTTTCAAGTGTGTAACTTTTAGGATAACTTTGTATAACTTAGGGAGACGAACCTAGCTCTTGTAGCAGCCTCATAGGTTATTTTTAGGGCCTCAAAATCCTATTAAACTACCTTGAATCCATGTTTTAACTCAAGTAAGGTTATTTATCATTAATCATTCAATATGTCTATATGTTGTGCACCTGATTTATCTATTTGCTTTCTTTATAACATGCGAGGCTAAACCCTCTTTTGTATTTGCTTATGATTACATGAAAGTTGGATTGTAGATCCTTTTATTGTTGCTTCTTGATTGATGATTGTTCGTGTTAGGTTCTAGAAAACTAGCTTTTGTCTGTATTACTGTAGACACGTCTAGGGAAACGCGAGTGCGTAGAAAGGATACCATTGGGTAACAATCTTCATACTACCTTGCCCCTTTATATGGTTGATCCCTCTTAAGAGATTTCATACGCATTTAATGTACTCTTAGGGGCCTTGTAATAGTCTTCATACTACCTTACTTGTGCGTTGTCCTAATGGAACATTAAATAGACGGCGGTTTCGTGTAATCCATTCATGACCTAGGAAATACTTACACATATCATCACAAGTGTGACAAGGCAACAAGATTAGGAGAAACAATTTGATAAGTAGTGCATGATTGAGTAAATACATTCAATTATCATAAAGTTATCACCAGTAGATTAGTTTATTAATTAGTTTAGTTAATAGTTAAACAAACCAACCTCTCAAACCATAGATTTACTTGCTTTCCTATAAATATAAAAACACAAAAATAATCTTCCCTCAACCCCTAGATTTCTTTTAAACCATGATCAAGCCTTCCCAACCTATTCCCCTAGAGAACGATAACAACCCCCGAGTCTTGCCTATACTACTACTACAACGGTTAGATACTCTGCCTAGGGAGTTGTAAAACTTCTTGTAGAAGTCCCTTACGACAACCGCATCACTTATTTTGATGACGCCTGGACGAATCAATTCAGGGCTCATACCAAATCCAGTCCCTGCAGCTCCTTATGTACCACCAACCAATAAAGATCTGGAGATTTTATTTCAACCGATGTTCGATGAGTACTTTGAACCCCCTAGTGTTAAAAGACCGGTACCTCCTGCTCCTGCAGTTCAAGTTCTAGTTGTTTCAGCCGGTACACCTTCTTCTATAACATTTCATCAAGATGCACCTTCTACCAATCATTCACCATCATCCTCTGAAGTACAACCTCCTATCTTACATCAAGGTGTTGTAGTTGGACCTACTTTCAAAGACAACCCTTTTGCTCAAGCTGACAACAATCCCTTTGTAAACCCTTTTGCTCCAGAATCTAGTTTGAAAGAGTCATCATCAGGGGATGTTAGTACAGCTGAACCCAACCAAGTTATTTAACCACATGATCATCTCGGAAAATGGTCCAAGGATCACCCGATGAATAATGTAATCGGTAATCCTTCTCGTCTGGTATCCACCAGAAAACAATTAGCTACCGATGCCTTATGGTGCTTTTATAATTATGTACTTTCCAAAGTCGAACCCAAGAATTTCAAGACTGCCGTGACTGAAGTCTGCTGGTTTGAAGCTATGCAAGAAGAAATTTACGAGTTTGATCGACTTCAAGTATGGGAGTTAGTTCCAAAACCAGACTGTGTAATGATAATCGCTCTCAAGTGGATTTACAAAGTCAAGCTTGATGAGTATGGTGATGTTCTGAAGAACAAGGCACGATTAGTAGCCAAGGGATATCGTCAAGTGGAAGGTATCAATTTTGAGAAATCATTTGCACCGGTTGCATGGATAGAAGCTATTAGAATCTTCATTGCAAATGCCACCAGCAAGAACATGACCATCTACCAGATGGATGTCAAGACTGAATTTCTAAATGGCGAGCTGAAAGAAGAAGTCTACGTCAGTCAACCAGAGGGATTTGTAGATCCAGATCATCCTACACACGTCTATCCTCTGAAGAAGGCTCTTTATGGCTTAAAGTAGGCTCCATGGGCGTGGTATGACACCTTATCAAGGTATCTTCTGGACAACAAGTTCTCCAAGGGTGTGGTTGATCCTACGTTATTTACTCAGAAAACAGGCAAATGTATTCTTCTCGTTTAAATTTACATAGATGATATTATATTTGCCTCAACTGATCCTAAAGCTTGTGACATATTTTCAAAAAGAGATGAGTTTAAAATTTTAGATGTTAATGATGGGACAAATGTCGTTTTTCTTAGGAATACGAGTTTCTCAAAGTCCCGGAGGCATATTTATTAACCAATCCAAATATGCTCTTGAAATTTTAAAGAAATATGGAATGGATTCTTGTGAACCTGTAGATACACCAATGTTAGATCGATCAAAGTTGGATGAGGATCCCTTAGGGATTCTAGTTGACCAGACTCTGGCTCACTAATGTACCTCGCTGCCAGTAGACCAAACCTTGTGTTTACTGTGTGCATGTGTGCTAGGTATCAGGCTACGCCTACCAAAAAACACCTTAAAGCAATTAAGCGGGTCTTTTGGTACCTCAGAGGAACCATTAACATGGGTCTTTGGTATCCGAAGGACATCGCTATGGCACTAACGGCCTATGCAAAGGCTCATATTTCAATATTGGATGTTTCGATAACATATGTTTCTATAACAAGTATTAATAGTAACGAAGTTCATAAGGCTGCTCACAATGGTAAGTCGCCCCATCGTGGGATGTAGGTCGACATGTGGGTCTTGGAGAAGTAGGTCGTGATTCCGACCGAGTATGTGCTTGTGTCTTATTAATTAAAAAATAGTTTTGTAGGGTATGTTTTTTGTAGTGTATGTCATTTTACTGTGCTTTAAAGGTCACATGTAGGTCGTCAAAGAAAGAAAGATGAGATGACAAAAAAAATAAAAATCATTGTAAAACACTGTGAGTAGCCTAAGTGAATTAGCCAGAATAAAATACAACCAAACATAAGTGAATGAATCGAAATTGACGCATCTATATTCAATATTTTACTTGTGTCAATAATATTTTTATCCACTTTGTCTAAAATTAGAAAGTTTCTTATGAAGATAATGTAATATGTCGAAAATCATTAAAGAATAAGATTAAAAAAACATTTGTTCGTAGTGAAACTGTAAAAGACCACAACATCTTTACCATTCAACCATATATCAAACATAATTTGTGAAAATTAAATTAAAACACTATTTTATCACAAAACTATGTTTTAACCCTTTTAATCGTCCTAATAGTATAATATTACAAGTGATACATAACATTGATTACATGTTAAGAATTTCAAAAATAACCACAGTTAGTGTCACAGGAATGAATCACATAGATAATTGACTGTGTGTGAAATATGTGTTTAAAATTAGTTATCCACAATTTATAAAATCCTTTCGGCCTTTAAATATAACTATGATTATATCGATTAATAACAACAAATCCTTTCGGCCTTTATAAGTTATTATAACCAATATATTAGAAGTATGGAGTAATAGAACGACATATATAAAAACCCTTCGGCCAAGATTCTTATGATAAAATATGTCTACCCATTCAATAAACGTATATCCAAACACTTTCCATATCAAGATCACATATAACTCCAAAACAAACACAAGATGACTACTCCATGATCAAAGAAACAAACACTAACATTCATCATGGATTCAACAAGTGATTATATTCAAAAGAGTAACAAGATTCATACCAATCCAAGAGAAAAGTAATGGTGATCTTCACAAGAAAGTTTACCAAGAGATCACTTTATTATATTTAAAGCAAAATCCGGAAACTATGAACAATTCTGTCACAATTGCTTATATATTCGAAATAACACTACAACTATGCCTCTTTGAGGGATAAAAACCTAATAACAATGATGAACATCAACTGACACTATCCAACTTCTTCAAGAACTTTGATTCTCTAAGAGCAGGAAATGTTGTGTTTATCAATGTGGGTTTGGATCAAAGTGTTCTTAGCCTTTATTACCAAAAACAACCCCTTTCTAAGGTTTCAAATGAATGGGCGAATGTGTGTGAGAGTTTGAGAGATATAGAGGCAAATGGGCCTATAGAGGCTATTTTGGCCCAAGTGCGCGCCACTTACAAATAAGTGTGGCGGCAACTTACAAAATAAGTGTGGCACACTATACAAATAAGTGGTGGCGCACAGTTAAGGTGTAAATGAAGTCCCCGTTAATGGCATTTAATTCTTATAAAAACGTCCAGAAGTGCGCTTGTGACTTTTAGTAAGTGCGGCGCACATTCAGCATTTTCAGCAGATAGGCTTTCGCGTAATTATAGATAATTCTTTCCCGGACGCGTGGCCGCCAGAATTGTGTCAAACGAAGTTCGTATGACCGAGTTATGACCAAAACAGTAAACAGGTGTTGGGAGATCATTAACTTGAGTTTACTTCTTCATTTAAGCTTCTTATCTTCGTGTATTCTTTCATTTTCTTTCACGACATATACCTAGAACATATAATAGCAAATATACTTGATTAAGTACCGAAAGTTCACGAGAAATGATCAAATAAATGCAAATAACGCCGCCGAAAACATGTATAATTTAGGCATTACCAAATCCCTCCACACTTAGCTATTGCTTGCCATCAAGCAATTAAAGCAAAAAAACAAGATCATTTATCATGACATGGAGAAAAAAATTCATTTTAGCATTAACAAGTGTTTACGAGTTTTATAACTTTTCACGCATAGACATATAACAAAGCACCTCACATAGGAAAAGTGTTTGTTTTTGAATTCACACGAGTCACTCAGATAGGGTTTTATATTTGTGAAGTCACTCAATTTCACAGACATAATCTAGGTCGCTACCATATGCTTGTACTAGACACATAAACATGCTTGTTGCGGCGTGAGCACCTAGTACAAAAAATCGCATAGAGGAAAAGTGATAACAATGAGGGTGATATCCCCAAGAGCAGGATATTTGATTTCATGTGCCAGAACTTTGCCTTATACTTTGAACTTTTATTATTATTATTATTTTTTCATTCCAAATGCTATGATAACTAAGGCTGGCACAAAACTTCTTCTTCATCGAGCATATTTTTCTTGCTCTTGGGATACTTTAGGGATCTCAACACTAAAAGCGAGTGCTGCAGATACATGATTTTATTTCACCTCATATCATACGACGTTGTCTATAAATTAACCTCACTGCGGTCTAGTAAATGATGATCAAGCACAAGTTCTGGAGCTACTAAATTACCGGCCCACTCATATAACTTTATACCAATACCAATGTTCCAAAAAAGGCGATAAAGACCTACCCTACACTTCCGTACACATAATTGAAACATTTTTGACTGCATTCAACCCTAACTCGAACAAGCTAAAGGCAAAAATTATCTTGGGTATCAAAGATGGATACCCGAATTCTTTAAGGCTAAATTTCTCACAATTTTAGTGGACAATTTTTGTGCTAGTTATAGTGTCAATCCGGATGGATTTTCCTTACTAAGATTATTCATTTTAAATTTTGAAAGGAAAGTATATATTAATTTTTTAATTTTCCAGAAAATATCAGTTGAAAGTTTGAAAATTTCTGCAGGGCAAACATAAAGGGACATGATTAATTTTTCCTATTTGCTACCCCTCCACACTTAAGTTGAACATTGGCCTCAATGTGAAAACTGGTAAATATAGAAAATAGGGAAAATTAAGGGAAAACGGTACTTCTCGGGGCATAGAGAGATATAGTTGCGTTGGAGCTATCCTTGAGTGATTCCCTTACGTTCTTTTTTTTGTGAGGAACGAGAGCTCCTCCATACTTAAGTAGAGCATTATGCGTAAAATTGAATTTTCCCGGGGCTCATAAGTGCTTGGCTGAATTATGAAGGATATGGCGTGAAACGAAGCGCCAAGCATGTGTATTCTATCACATGTAATATAATACTTCAGCTATATAAGTCTCCAAGTGTAAAATGCCAACCACCAATCCAAGCTCCACCTATTTTATTTAATCTGCAAAATAAACACAACTACAAAAACCGTAAAATACTAAAGCGCATTTTCGTAGGCACCACGGTTGCATTTAGCATATGCAACAAGCCTTTAAACCCCTCGGTGTCTCGAGTGGACGAGTTATAGTCTCGTGAGGGTTTCCAGCGAACACACCCACAAATTTCGATAAATTTCTTTTTGGATGCAGAAATCGAGGTACGTGACACACCGACCGAATGCGTGACATACTTAAAAACTACAAAGTTTTTGGTTTTAGATTTAATTTTTTAGTTTTTTAGGTTTTTTTATTAGTTACTATTACTACTATTATTATTATTACTATACTTAACTCGATTTAAGATTCCTTAATGATACGGTTTAAGTGGGAATGATCCACTCTTAAAGCTCGAGGATACGGTATTTTTGATATGTACTCATGGAATGGATATTCTTTTGTTTTTACCACGTGATAGCCCTTTTTTGATGTCTTAATTGGGCGGTCTTTTTTGATTTTATTGTTAACGATGATAGTAGGTAGTGGTTCTTTTTTGCATTTTGAGCTTCATCGGACTTTCCCAATCCCGGTGAAATATGGCATTCAGTGCTCTGTTTTGAGCTTTGAGGAGGAGGAGGAGGGTTAGTCCTATCGGTTTGTTTTGAAGAGACGTTTTGAGACTTCTCCCACTCATCCATTTTTCTTTCCATCATTTTAATTTTAATTTGGAAATTCTTTTCATTTTGCCTCATTTTTAAAATTATATCGTTAACATTGTTTTTGAAAAACATATTTGTAACTCTTTTACCATCCAAGAATTTAGGTCATCGATTTTCAAAGATCTGTTTTAGTTTGAGGCTTCTTGGTTGGACTGTTTTAGCTCTTTGTTAAGGTAAAACCACCGTTGGTTTTAGAATCGTCGCTGTATAGAGTTTTCAATGAACAGTTCTCATGCTACGGATACGTCTTTTGAAATCTTTGAGATCATTTCTCACATCATTGTTTAATTATGTGAGCGATTTCTCAGAATCATTACGATCATGATGGGATTGGTGAGAATACGAATCATGAGAAATTTAATTTTGATGATCTTTAGAATCGGATGTAATTACTTCATGACGTATACTCAATCGGGAGTGTCATCGTTCAGGTGGTTTTTAGAAGCGTTTTCCTCTTTAAGCTCATTGTATTTCTTACGCATATTTTGTAATTCTTCTTTTAAAACTTATTATTTTTAGATCCCTAGCCTTCAATTTTCCTTTAACTCGGAGATAGTCCATTAGTATTACTTTTCACTCCATCGGCGAAGGAAACAGATTTTTGATGATGTTCGTTTTTAGATTTAATGGGCCAATCATGTTCGAAAAGGACTTTGTCATCAAGAAATTGAAAGGCTTGATTTAGACTTTTGTAGAGGAAGATTCCTCCAGCAGTTATGTCCAGGATTGCTTGAGTGGATTCGTCTAGACCATGATAGAATATTTGAATAATAGCTTCTTTGGTCAGACCATACCCATGGAATTTTCAAATCATGTTTTTCAGTCGTAACCAAGCATCGGTTAGACTTTTCACATACGAGTTGAGAGAAATTCTTGATTTCAAGTAAAAGACGGTTAAATATTGAGTGGAAATATATCTGTTTATACAAAGCTCCTTCTCATTTGTTCACTACGATGTTATAGACTCTTCATTAAGTTCGTTAAACCAGGTTTTAGCTTCATCGCACAAGGATAAGGGAAAGATCATAAGCTTGACATCTTCACTTTGAGTTTTGCCATATCTAAACATGTTGCAGATTGCCAGAAATTCACGGATGTGGTCATGCGGGTCAGTCCATATATAACCATCGAATTTATTTTACCAAATCATTTTCAAGTGGGTACTGTTGATAACAAAGTTGTCATCAACATCGAGTTGAATAATGGCAGAATTAGGTGTACAGTGCCTAAGTCTTTGCACTTTCCAACATAGGGATCATCGGATCGGAGGATTATTATTCTTGGAGCGGTAAATTTGGTCTCTGGTTCAACATTTCTCGTTATTTATTATGATAAAATTCATTAACGATAGGATGTTTGGTGGAAGATTTGTGTGATTCGATATGAATGGATTCTTTTTTGGTAATTTTAAATTTACAAGACCTTTTTATTAAATTTTTATTTAATTTATATATTAGACTTACTAGTTGTTTTCCGAAAGATAGAGGATTTATACATACGTTAAGTATTTTGCAAAAAGACATTTTTATATATATAGTTAAGGCTAATAGGATAATATTCAAAATAAAATAAATTATTTTCATATATCTTTTATTTTTATATAGATTTTTATATATATTAGATATATTTTAGTTTTTATTATATATAGAAAATAAGGATAAATAAATAAAAGATTTTTTTAGATAGAATGCGGCGTACTTTGGAAAAAGTACACCGACTTTTCTGGAAATTGTATGTTTTTTTTCCAAATATTATGATAAACTAGATAATTACAAATACACAAGGCATATAATCAGATAAAATACAATTCTAAATGATTATAGAACCTAAGACTAGCAGATTGGGGGTTTGGTTTTGGTTTTTGAAACAAAATTTTGTTTGTGAAAAATTTGCAGAAAGTGCGGTACTTTCTTGGGTTTCCAGGAAAACCGGTCATACAAATAAGATGTGCAGCGTACTTCCTGGAGAAAAATGATTTTTGGTTTCCGTTTGCCAGAAAACGGTACGGCGGGTTTGAATTTTTTTTATAAACAAAATAGCACCAGAAATAAGCAACAAACTAATAACAACTTAAACAATTCCCCGGCAACGGTGCCAAAAACTTGATGTGTATTTTCCAAGCTTTAAATTTATATAACTAGAATTAATGTTTTTACTTAAAAAGCAACAATCGGGGAGTATACCAGTTCTTGTATTAGTATAGGTTTAGGTAAAGTCCACGTCGTTCCACGAGAAATAAAGTTTTCACTGTTTGTTAATTAAGCGTGCTTAATGATAATAAGATTGTCACGGATCAAATTAACCAAAACGTACATAAATTGACTATTGCAAAGAAAGCAATAAAACGGTGATTCAATCAAATGATTAAGGTATGTTTGTTTAGGCAATGATCACTTAGATAATGATGTATTTAGAATAGTATTTTATATGTTTTTAGAAAAATAGAGTTTTCATAAGTTATTAAAATCATTTCGGCTTTAATATAACTAGTGATTATATCGATTAATAACAACAAACCCCCCCCCCCCCCCACCCCCCCCCCCCCCCCCCCCCCCCCTTTCGGCCTTTATAAGTTTTTTAACACAATTGATTAAGTGGAATTATTAAAAACTTATATAAAAGACCCCTTTCTGGCCTATTATTCTTGTATAAAATTTGTTTTACCAATTCAATTAAATCATATCCAAACACTCATATCCAAGATCACATTATTGCCTAAACAAACACTAAGATGACTTACTCCATAATCAAAGTAACAAAACACATAGCATTCATCATGGATTCAACAAGGATTATATTCAAAAGAGTAACAAGATTCATACCAATTCCAAGAGCAAAGTATGGTGATTTCACAAGAATTTCCCAAGAACACTTTATTATATTCAAAGTAAAATCCAGAAACTATGAACATTCTGTCACAATTGCTTATAGATTCAAAATAACACTAATAACTATGCTTCTTTGATGGATCAAAACCTAAGAAACAATGATGAACTTTAAACAGACTATCCAACTTCTTCAAGAACTTTGATTCTAATGGTGGTGATGATTTGTGTTATCAAGGTGGTTTGGATCAAAGGTTCTCAGGCATTTATCACCAAAAACACCCACTTAGAGTGTTATAAAAGAATGGAGAATTATGTGAGATATGAAAGGAAAAGGGGCCTTATATATAGGCTGTTTCAAGGGCCAAGTGCGGCGCACTTACAAATAAGTGTGACGCACTTAAGGTGTAAATGCTGTCCCAATTAATGGCATTAAATTCTCTTAAATTCGACTGAAGTGGGCCGCACTTTTTTTAGAAGTGAGCCACCACATTGTACTTTCAAGCCACTTGGTTTTTATGGTGGTTGTATATACTAAATTCTTATTCTCGTGGCCACTTGAATATCTAAACGGAGTTCGTATGAGCCGAGTTATGATGAAAACAATATAAACAGGCTGATTATAACAGAAAAGTGCGCGGTTTTTGGGCTAGGGCAGCGAACTTTTTGGTTTTTTTCAGCAATTGGCCTTTGCCAATAGTTGTAGTAATTGATTCTAATTTCCGGGCGGTCGATTGAATCAACTCAAAATTCGAGTTGTATCCTAAGTTAAGCGCAAAAACAGTGAACAGGTGTCGGGGGATCTTTATCTTGAGTTTACTTCTTCGTTTAAACTTTTTATCTCCGTGTATTCTTTTGTTTTCTTCCATGACACATACCTAGAACATATAATAGAAAATATACTTGATTAAGTACCAAAAGTTCACTAGATGGATCAAATAATGCAATTAAACGCACCGAAAAACATGTATAATTTAGGTGTTATCAACCTCCTTGTCCCCTTAGGCTTACACGGTTAGGAATAGCATCCTAGGAGGGGTTCGGGTCTTTCTTTTCGTGTCGGGATCACTTAAATACTCGTAAAACTTGATCGTAAATTTTTTCCCAAAGTTAATTAGCATTTTTATTCATCTTAAAAATACATTTCCATTAACCTAGAGTATTTACACGACATATTTACACTTTAAACCCTTCAAAACTCATTTGGACATTAACGGACGTGTCAGGACTCGTTTTTCGGCATTTCTCAAAATTCACGGGTCAAACCACCCGGAATACAAATAACATAATAATACCTTCCAAAAGGGATTATTAATCACAATAAACCATAAATCACCACAATTCTCATAAAATCACCACCGTCAACACGGTATAAAATTTGAATAAACTGACAAACGTCAAATAGTCAAAGAACTATAAATGAAATATTCAGAACACAAAAAGGGTAAAGGTTACATAGGGAAAGGAAGGTGTCCTTGTAGCCGAACCACTATAAACGTTTGTATCTCGGTTCTATCTTTTCTTAATCTCTCTTTACTTTACTTGTACTTTATATTTATTTCTTATCTCGTACATCAATCAATATCATCAACTTTACATAAACTCAAACAATATTTTTTAAAAGACAAATTTAATCGGTAAAACTATTTACCCCCCTTCTAGGTTTCCCACAATTGGCATCAAGAGCAAGGTTACATAAAATCCTTTTAAAATATATTGTATTTTAAATCTTTAAACGATCAAATGGATTCGGAAAACTACAAAGAGGGTCAATCTATGCAAAGACCACCTCTCTTTGAAGCTAATTGCTTTATCTATTGTAAATAGATTTTGAGGACTTATGTGAAGGTCTAAGATATTGATCTTTTGGCATATAACTATTAATGGTGTATATTACTACTATTAACAAACTTGTAACAAACTACCATTTCAAAATATTTAAACGGTCAAGAGGACTTATTTCTTTGACAAACTAAAGACGAACACAAAAATGCTTCTAAAAATATTGAAGCCATAAATGGTTTTATAAAGCTTTGCCTAAAACGAAATATGAAGATATTTATGTGCAAATCACTAAGTATGTTTGGAATCTCTTTTTCATACTCATCAAGGTAATAAAACAAGTATATGACATAAAAATAGACTTGTTTGTTCAACAATACGAACAATCATCATTTTGATGACTTCGGAAACTATTGATTAGCATTTGCAGATTTATACTATAGTTACATCTTTAAAAGCACTTGACGAATCTTTTTCAAGTCGTAATCATGTTATGAAATTCTTAAGGGCTCTTCCATCTAAATAGCGTCCAAAGGTGACGGCTATAGAAGAATCCAAGGACTTGTCAACACTACTTCTAGATGAGCTCATCGGTAACTTGAAGGTCTATGAAGTAGTGCTTGAGAATGACTCCGAGGCGTATAAAAATAAGAAAGAAAAATACAAGTCATTGGCTCTAAAGGCAAAGAAAGTATCAAGTGACGAAGAGGCCTCATGTTCAGATAGTGATGATGAGGAGTATGCCATGGCTATAAGGGATTTCAAGAAATTCTTTAAAAGAAGAGGGAAATTCGTCCGACAACCACACGACGACAAAAAGAACTTCCGAATAGCAAAGGAAGAAAAGAAAGGAAAAGAGGAGCGAAGGTGTTTTAAGTGTGGTGATCCAAATCACTTTATAAGTGATTGTCCCAAACACTCCTTTAATGACCAAAAAGCATTCGTTGGAGGTTGTTAGAGCGAGAGTGAAGAAGATGATGACTCCAAGAAGGACAAATTTGTCTTATGGCACACGACATACTTTCCGATACTCTTTATTATAGTAGTTCCTCTTTAGATAGTAAGTCTTTACAAAACGAATACAACAAGTTGTGCAAAATTAGCCTTAGGATAATCAACAAAAACAAATAACTAAAGACTAAAAATGAAATCCTAGATAATGAGGTTGGTGATCTTAAGAAAAGGTTAGAATGACTAGAGAAAAATAAGGAAATTAGTGTAGAATGTAAATCGTATATCGACCTTCGTACTAAAATTGACTCGCTTTCCTTAAAACTCGCTAAATTTGAAAATAGTAGCCACTTTTTGCAAGAAATGATTGAAAATCAAAGACTACAAAAAGATAAAAAGGGCCTTGGATTCACAAAAGATAAAGCTTCGACTAACAAAGTAAAAACGGGAAAAATGGGTCAAGAAAGCACCAAAGTGCCTTATGAGGAATCGGCCCACACGGTACCCTCTGCAATGGTACCGTCTAGTGAAAATGCAGGGTACCATGAGGCTGTATCAGCAAAAGAAGCCATAGAACTAATTTTGCAAAATAGAAGCGAGTTTGTCCAAGTAACTAAGAAAACACTACCTAGTGTTACTATAAGGAATGTCAAACAAACACTAGCCCTAAAACTTGGTCAAGGTCTTGGAAAAGGCAAAATCCAAACACGACCCAAAACGCCCCTTAGGAGACCTAACACTTTGTACCCTAAGAGCGACTACCATCAAGTGGGTTGGAACTCTTCATCACAACAGGGATATCAATTTCAACCACCTAACTTTGGCTCTTGGGGACCTTACCCTCCATATCCTTACATGATCAACAAACAATATGTTTTCGCTAAAGACCTATGAGATATTGGGACAAATGCTTGTGTGTTTTCCATGCTTTTAGGTAACATCTAAAAGTTAAATTAGAACCTGATGAATGATCAAGGGATATGGTTGTTCAAAGACTTATAACGGCGTAACAAGATCTTCCTTCTCAACCTATGAAGCCACTAAATGTAGGTAACGTGGTGTTTGGTGTAACACTAAAAGTGTTGGTCTATTTGAATCTAATATAAGGTTTATCAAGTTAAACTAATCACATTTCATGGCAACAAATTGCGTTTTACACACACACACACACACATACACACACACACATATATATATATATATGAAGTATATAAAGAACAAGTTTAAAATACACAGAAGTACTTTTCAACGTATAGGACTTTATTAGAATCAAATAAAGAATCTATGACATACCTTGCTTGCGGAATAGCAAGGTGGTTGAATGACAATTGGGGGTTTTATCTCCTTTGAACTTAAACTCTAACCAAAGTTAAGAGAGTAAGAAAACAAACTACTTATGACTAAGCTGAAGCTTCAGCTTCAGTAGTATCGTTCAGTTTGTTTGAGAGATAACTAAACTCTTCAATGTGTATCACATTAATTAGAAGAGATAACATTTACTCTGGGAATCCATTTCCTTTTATAGGAAAAGGTATTAGGGTTTACAAGTTTAACCTAGACTACGTGGCAAACATTAAATGGGTGGTTAAACTACCATTTAATGCATGTTTTCTTTCTAGTACTAGGTACTGTCCTTTGAGGAAAGTTGTTGTACTTCTATACCAACTTTTAGAAGTTAATTTCGCAAGGAGATTGCTTTATTCCTTTTGACATAAAGCAATCTTTTTCTCACCTTGTAAACCTTCTAGAAGTGAAACAACACTTTTCAACTTTTATTAAGGAGATAGACAATGTTCAGCTTGGAATTGTCAACCAAGCAGCATTCATTAATTTATGTACCGCTGCATAAACTGAAGTGAAGATACTTCCCAATCTTCTAAGGACCTGAAGAGCTGATGCTGAAGAAACTTCAGCGACTCAAGCTAAAATACTTTAGCTTGAGTAATACTTAGAGGATTTTATGTTTAAATCTACTGAAAGACTTAAGGGCTCAGGAACTGAACCCAAAAGTACACATTCGTAATGACGGAATAGACACATATGACTGTATTTGAACCTTAACTCGAGAAAGCTAAAGGTATAAATTATCTTGGGTATCGAAAATGGATAACCGAATTCCTACAAATCTAAAGGCGAACCTCACATTTTTAGGGTGGAATTCTGAGGGTTTTTGTTCTAGTCATATACATTCCTATCCATGAGACGCTATTAATACTC
>BQNB010065560.1:0-34899 GCA_026074375.1 Tanacetum coccineum
AAAGTCAAATTGGGTCTTGTAAAGTAATAGGCTAGTCGGGTTCAACGGGCTTGGATTGTAATATAATATTGTCTGTGTTCCGGGCTCAAAGCCCAAGATATGCCAAGCCCGGCCCAAGTAGAAAAGCCCATACGCCTACATGTTGGCTAGGGGTATAAAAGAAACCCTCTCCACACATGGAAAGGGTGTTGGTTGCATTTGTCTCACTTGTAACTCATCACTTTCTCTCTAATCTAACATTTCAAGTTCATTTCATCCTCTCTTTTCTTCTTTCTTATTTTCAGCTTATTATTAAGCTTATTTAGGTTTGCTTATTGTTGTGTTTGGATTATATTGTGGGATAACATAAATCAATCAAACAACACATAGACATATTGAATGATTAATGATAAATAACCTTACTTGATTAAAACATGGATTGAAGGTAGTACAATAGGGTTTTGAGGCCCTAAAAACAACCTACAAAGCTGCTAGAAAGACTAGGGTTCGTCTCCTAAAAGTTATACAAAGTTACACACTTAAAACCTTAAAAACGGTTTTGTATTTATAGAGATATCGACGCGACGATGTTGCTTTGTAATCTTGACGCCGTCGCCACGTAGATGATTCTAGATTCACTTTAAGTCGGCCACGTCCTGACGCCGTCGCTGGAACTCAGACGCCGTCTCAATGAAGATCACGACAGCGTCGCTTTATGCTTGTGACGCCGTCTCCACGCTCTGTAAGAATAATCTTCATGATTTTTGGTGTAGGTCCGTAATCTTGTATGTTTCTTCTCTAAATGAGCCCAAGTCACGTGTATTTTCTCCAAATGCCATCCAAGTGCTAAAAACCTAAAAACGAACGATTAAGCACATAATCTGGGCATATTTGCACGATTTAAAGGGTTAAATGACCCCAAAATAGTCTATAAAATGACACCTCATCAAATACTCCTACACTTGGGATTTGCTTGTCCTTAAGCAAATGGGCTTTTCTACCTAGACAATAGAACCCTACGTCATAGTTAGAGATATTACAAATAAACACATCAAACAGTACATTAGTGTTATACAAAACTTATAGTTGTTTGGTATTAGTGCAATATATTGAAGTTGGAGAGAATCTTTGTGTTAATCTTATTGTTCTCTTGAGTATATATACTAGATGCGCTTAGTTATATATTTTTATATATATATATATATATATATATATATATATATATATATATATATATATATATAGATATTTCGTCAGGTTTTAACCTTAGTTGTCTTGGAGTTAATCTAAGGTGTACTATGTTTCAACAAGCTAATCAAACGATCTGTTATAAAGGTTAACTCCCTGTGTTTTCAAGTCATTGACGTGTCGGTATAAATCTACTATTATTTTTAGTGTCGTAACGAGTTGGCTGTAATTTCATGTATTAAAGTAAAATGCGGAAGCTAAAAATTAGCATTTAATGTAAAACGGGCATCAACAATTAAGCTATTTACATCAATCAAGTATTAATATTTATTTTTGAGAATAATTATGATCCTTGTTCATTTTTATTTTTAGCGGATACTTTAAATTAAATTACATTTCGCGATAAAAGTACGTTTAGGCATACCCGGAACTCAAGACTTTTCTATGTTCAACAAATACCACATTCATACCCAATACAATAAAAATACTACAAATATAATATACATATATATCTCATTATAGCCGAATATGGAGAAAATGATACAAAGAAATATGCAAAAATATTGCAACTAAGTCTTTGTTCATGCATACAACTAAATAAATTTATCCATGTTATCCCTTGACCACTTTTCCTTAAGACCCTCATTTGTGTCCCCTTTTGACCACAAGTCTTCCATAAGACCCTCCCATTGTCTAAGACTCTTATGTACATACTTTGACTAGTTTTATGATTATATAATATATATAAGACTAGTGCAAGTATCAAACACATACACTTCTATTTTTACTAAGTGCAAAAACACATTCTTTCCCCATATACTCCCTCCTACCCACGGCAAGAATACACCAACACAAACCATCTACAAAATTTTATTCTACAACATTTATAAACATTCTCACATCATATTTAAGATCGTACAAAAAGGTTTGGAAGCTTGGTTGGTTGATTAAGGAAGATAATTAAAGAAAAGTAAAGCTAGGGTTTTATCTTGGAAAGCTAGGGTTTTCATTGTGCAAGCTTTGGATTTTTTATTAAACAAGGTTTAGATTACATTGATCATCAGCGTCATTCACCCTAAGGTCATCTAGGACCCTTATGTCTTTCAATATTTATTTTATGCATTATGTTAGTTCTATTGTAGCTTGAATCACCATGTTAGGATTTTTACAAGTAAATGGAGTTTATACTTGTAATGATCATTGTGCTACACTATTTTATATGTCGAGATATCTTCAAGATCATGTTAAAAGGGATGGAGAAAGTATTGTACCATTTTAAGTATGGTGTAAAAATGATGGAACTACAAAAAGTAGTAGTATAAACGCAAGTGAAAAATGGATTCACAAGGTCACTTAAAGATGTCTGTCTAAAATTCATATATATAACGCCATTATATTTTATATTTTTATAAGTGTTGATTCCTCGAACGATTCTGAAAAGGTAAGAAACTTGTCAAACGGATTTATAACGAAAAAGTTAGAGCGAAAACGAGGTATATATTCGAAGTATAAAAATCCAGCATTGTTAAGTTGTGGTTTCTGTCTGGATTTTAAGATGTATTTGGCGCTCACTTTTCGAGACCGTTGCGCCTTCGGTCGAAACATGAAAGTCGTTCAGAAGGTCGTTTTACTTCCCGCGAGGGTTCTATTTAGTCTAATAAAGCGAGTGATAACGGGTCGTATAGGTGGGGGCAAAAATAGGCTTATTAGTAATTAATACTCCTACTGCATCAGATCTGATGTGAGTGCTTTTTTCAGCCCATTTCGGTCGAGTTCGGGTCTTGAACAGAACTGGAAAGATGTTCATAAATATCGTTTCGCATAAATTCTCTTTAGAACCAGAGTCTGAAAATGTGATTTTGTGGGTCAATATAGTCGGGTCAGACTTAGAAATAATTGAACTATAACTACCAGGTAGTATCAATTACATACCAGGAGTTAACTAATATACTACCAGTAGTAATCAACTATAACTACCAGGAATATGTAACTAATACACTCCAGGAGTAAACTAATATACTATCAGTAGTATTACAACTATATACTACCAGGAGTAACTACTACACTACCAGGGTAACTTATACCCTACCGGAAGGTATATAACTATAATTAATTATTCAGTATTTATAAATGTTTTACAATTATATATTGTTTTCACTTCAAACAAATTAAGGATGGTGATTAGCTAAATATACTTATGCATGGTAGAGATTACTCAATGTGATTAGTACTTATACGACCTTAAAATAAATAGGTTGCATCTGACGATTTGCGTGACGCTTTATCTGCGATATTTGGATTATCTAAACTCAAGGTGAGTTCATAGCCCCATATTTTTACGATTTCAATGATTTATAACTATGGGGTGGAAACATGCTTTGTTTTATAAATTTGAACGCAGTGAATTTTTTTTATTGATTACTTGGTTTGCCTAAGTTAGCGGATATCCCAAGTTGAGCCCATTATCATGAACTGGCAATTGCATAGATGTAGTTGTTAATTACATTATGTGACCGCGAATGTTATGAATAGATCTATTTGGGAAACGACCTCCCCGTTCGGGTGACTAGCTATCACCGGGAACGAACGTATAGCATGTCGAATTTAGGGATGTTTTCGGGTTGAACATCTAATCGGGCAGAAATTGCAATATATATTATTATTGCAAGAAAGATCATCGAGCTTCAGTGTCATGAGCTTAGGAAAATGTAATCTGGTTTTGTGATGTTGCATATGTTGCATGATCACGGGAAAAGCTTGCCGGGTCCTACATATTATGATTTATCTAAACCTATGAATTCACCAATTATGTTGACGTTTTAAAGCAATGGGTTTTCTGGAGATCAGTAAGCATAGGTGCCAAGGATAATTGGTGATTTTGTTTTTGGGATGCATGCTAAAGATTGGTTGTATTAGTTTTGGGTAAATCATGTGTTTGACCTGTATCTTTGTAATAATTAATAAGAAACAAGTCTAAAGCTTGGGCTATTTGTATCAATATATGTTAAATCCAATGTATAGTTTTAAACTACTTTTGGTCGTTTATATATATCTTGTGTTATTGATCTATGATGTAACACGCCGGTACTTATTCCGCTGGACCCAAATTTGGGGTGTTACAGATTGGTCTCAGAGCCAAAGGTTATAGAGATACTAGGTCAAATATTTTAGTGGATATATTCGTTTTTCAAACATTGTTTTCATAATAGGTGTTTTTTTGGGACACTGTTGTTGCATTAGTTAGTTGGACTAGATGCATTCATAATTGATATACGTGGTGATAATATATTTGTATATTACTATAAGAGCCTGATATATATACTTTATAAATTATTTTGCTGGTCACAGTAGTCTGTCATGACGATTCCGTATACCTATACTTTTGTTCACTTGAGGCACGATCTTGGAGTATTCCATCTGAGGATCCTTACGAGGAGGTGCTGACAGTTGTTGGAGCAGGCACCACGTTCTCCAGAGTATGTACCTGATCCCATGGAGCTGGAGGATCATGTACCAGTGTACATTCCAGAGCCTGAGCATCCTGAGGATTTAGTGCCAGCTGAGGATGAGGCACCTACACCTCCACTACCACCATTCTTTTTATCTCCACGTATTCGACCCCCACATTTAGTGCAGCATGCGGCAGATGGAGCTGCAGCACCATCACCTATCATTCATACTCCCATACAGGGCCCCCACCGTTGTTATCTATACCCTTACCTACAACATCCACTAGCCGGCACCAGAGCTGATATTCCGAGGCTGACACACCGCCTCGGAAGAGACTACTACTTACTACTCCCAGACATGGGTGTGAGGTTGGAGAGAGTTCTGCTACTGCTGCTGCGAGATAGCCAGGACCCACTATGGCCTTAGAGTCGATCATAGTCTTGTAGGGACACTTAGAGGAAACATGGTTTCGTGATACTAAGAGGTGGGATGATGACCGGCCTAGAGGATGGTCAATCATGAGGGTCAGTTAACAGGTAGATGTTCGTAGTAGAGAGAGTTCGGAGTTTTACTCACGACATCACGATGCCCAGAAGGATCGTGCAGCTGTGAGAGCTGAGATTGAGGTATTGAGGAGAGAGAGACTTGCTTACGAGCAAGAGAAAAGTATTCAGACCCGTCTAGGGGCTTGGCTGGTTGACGTCACTGTATGGGACATTAGTGGCACGAGTTACAGTTGGTAGGGACTGAGGTGCTGTTGCCACGATGTGGCGCGTCAGGCTGCGATGATCTTGCTGTTTAGCATATCATGCGTACCCAGGCCCTGGAGGCTGGAGCACGCGTTGACACATTGGAGGACACTGGTAGCAGTTCCTAGACTTTGGTTATGATTGTAGCTACTATATAAAGTTGTTATGTTTTATGGGTTACTCCCAGCTGCAGGCGGTATAGGATCTTTTGTTTTGGTTTAGCTATACTAAATAGAATCTTTTATTTCTGTATAGCTATCTTGTATAGCCTACTAAGTTTTACGGGTTATTCCCGGCTAGTAGGGCTCTATGGTTGATTTTCATTTTGTAACCTAGCGTTAGGGAAGCATTGAGTGCCCAACAGAGCATGTATATTTCCCAGTTTATATATGGAATGGATGTATTATGTTATGTCGTCTTGTGTTGGTTGTTTGTTTCACGGTGGTGATGTGATCTTATTTTATTTATATAATATGAGATGTCTGCTATGATTGTATTAAAATCTAAACGGGTAGTGTTTGTTATTGTGATTGTAGAAAATGGCACCAAAGAGAACCAAAAAGGTAACACTAGTCACACCAACCCCAAATGCAACACCAACCACAACTGTTACTGAGGCACAACTTCAGGCCTTAATTGACCAAGGAGTTGCTGCTGCTCAATGCTGATGCAGAATGCATAGCAGGGTTAGGAATGGGCTAAACAGCAATGGTTCAGGGACCTAGGACAGCCAATGCTCACGAATGTCTTACTCTGAATTTCTTGGAAATGCAAACCTTGGACTTCAAAGGCACTGAGGGAGTCGTCAGACTCACTCGATGGTTTGAGAAAATGGAGTCTGTGTTTAGCATTAGCAATTGCACAGCATCTTGCCAAGTCAAATTTGCGACTTGCACTCTATAAGACGATGCTCTTACATGGTGGAATGCCCATGTTAAGACCACTACTCCTGAAGCAGCTCATGCCATGCCATGGGCAACACTGAAGAAAATGATGACTGATAAGTACTGACTGAGATGTGGAATCTTAAGGTTAGGGGCACCGATGTGGTGGCCTATAGTCGACGATTTCAGCAACTAGCTTTGATGTGTTCCAGGATGTTCCCAGAAGAGATAGACAAGATTGAAAAGTATATCGGTGGCTTGCCCGATATGATACATGGCAGTGTAAAGGCATCAAAGCCGAAAACTATGCAAGAGGCTATCGAGTTTACAACTGAGCTGATGGATGAGAAGACCCATGCCTATGTTGAACGTCAGGCAGAAAAGAAAAGAAGGTATGATGATCTTTCCAAGAACAATCAAAACCAACAACAGCAGAATAAGAGGCAGAACACAGGCCAGGCCTACACTGCAGGCACATAGGGTCAGGTAATTTCATATGCGGGCCTAACCTCTATGTTCCAAGTGTAATTACAATCATGAAGGTCCTTGTCCACCTAGGTGCAATAACTGCAAGAGGGTTGGCCATCTGACCAGAGACTGTAGAAGCCGGCCTGCAAATGCCAACAACAACAATAACAACAACAACAACCGCAACAACAACAACAATAATCAGAAGGGCAACGGTTGCTATGAGTGCGGAGCTCAAGGACATTTTAGAAGAAACTGCCCAAAACTGAGAAACAATGACCGTGGTAATCAAGCTGGGAATGACAGGGCTCCAGCGAAGGTGTATGTGGTTGGAAATGCGGGGGCAAACCCAGACAACGTCGTTGCGGGTATGTTCCTTCTAAACAACCGCTATGCATATATCTTATTTGATACGAGTGACGATAGAAGTTTTGTGTCTATACCTTTTAGCTACCAAATTGAATCACGCCATTACCTAGATTACTATTTTGATGTCGAATAGCTGACGAAGATTAATTGGGTTTATATTACTATACTTAAGGGTTGCACATTAAACTTCCTAAACCACCAATTCAACATAAACTTAATGCCTGTAGAACTTGGTAGTTTCGATGCTATAATCGGTATGGATTGGTTGGCAAAGTACCAAGCGATCATTGTGTGTGGACGAGTAAAATTTTTTCGTTCGTTCCCCTGGTTGAAATGAAACCTTAATCCATAACACGGTGTGGAAGTAATCAGGGAAAATGTTGTACCGATTAAAACATCCTTTCTATGCACTAAAACGCAGGAAGTACATGGATAAAGGGTTTCCTATCTTTTTGGAATGTTACGCAAAAGAGTTGAAGACAAGTCTGGAGAAGAAGCGGACTGAGGACATCCCAATAGTTAGAGACTTTCTAAAGTATTTCCTGAGGACTTACCGGGTCTTCCTCCGACTCGACAAGTGGAGTTTCAAATTGATTTGGTACCTGGTGCATGCACCTGTAGCACGGGCACCTTATCGATTGGCGCCTTCCGAAATGAAAGAGTTATCGGAGCAACTGAAAGAGCTGTCCGACAAAGGCTTTATAAGACCCAGTTCCTCACCCTGGGGAGCTCCAGTCTTGTTTGTCAAGAAGAAGGATGGATCTATCGGTATGGTGCATTTGACTATGGGTAATTATACAATAAGAATAACAGTGAAGTAACCGGTTATCCACTCCCACCAGAAATTGATGATTTATTTGATCAGCTTCCAGGGTGAGTGTCTACTCATAAGATCGACCTATGGTTAGGTTTCACCAACCGAGGTGCTGAGTAGAATACATTTCGAAGATGCCTTCAAAACTGGTTACGGCCATTCTGAATTTCCAAGTTATGCCGTTTGTGTGACAATAGCAACTGCTGTATTCATGGACCTTATGAATCGGGTGTGCAAACCATATCTGGATAAATTTGTGATTGTCTTTATTGATGATATTCTGGTATATTCAAAGAATCAGACAAGAAACCAGAAGGCACCTTAAGCTATTCTTAGAGGTTGTTAAGAAAGAGGAGTTGTCTGCCAAATTTTCTATGTGAATTTTGGATTCCCAAGTACTGTTCTCGGTCACGTGATCGATAGGGTTTGAAGGCATTCATGTGGGGATCCTGCCAAGATTGAATCCATTTAAAGATTGGGCATCTCCTAAGGCACCACGGAGATTGTCTATTTTTAGGTCTTGCTGGGTATTATCGAAGATTCATTGAAGGGTTTTCGCGAAGATCGCCAACCAATGATCTAGCTTACTCAAATAGAAGGTCATGTTTGAGTGGGGCGATAAAAGAAGCAACTTTTCAACTGTTGAAGCTAGAAATGTGCAGTCACATATCCTTTGCATTACCTGAAGGAAGCGAAGATTTTCATCGCATACTGCGACGCTTCAAAAGAAGGGGTTTGGGTGCTGTGGTAATGCAAAGAGAAATGTGATTTCTTATGCATCCCCAGTTGTATAATTCTTGACGAAGAACTATTACGATCATGTTTTGGTGAAACTTGGAGCAGTAGTGTTGCGCTCTCAAGATTTGGAGGCAATTGTACGGGAACAAGTTGTAGAGTGTTCATTGATTCATAGAGCTTACAACACATTCTTAATCAGAAGGAAGTAACATCTAGACAACGCCGATGGTTGATGTTGCTTAGTGATTCCGATTGCGATAATTCGTTTATCACCCAGGATAAGCCAATGTCGTTGCAGATGCTTTGAGTAGGAAAGAATGAGAAACCACCGTTAAGAGTTCGGGCCTTAGTCATGATATTAGTTTGAATCTTCCCAACTCACTATATCTTGAATGCTCAGACTGAAGGCCGGAACCAGAAGACCTCCAGAAGAACGATGTTGGAGGAATGTTGGGTTGAAAATGCTAAAAATCAGAGTCGATTAAGGACTGAAAAAGTTGGAACCCCGTTGCGGTGGGACCTATGACCTCAATGGCAGGAGTTGGCTTACCTTGTTATGACGATTTGCGGTCGGTGATCATGCACGGTCCCACAAATCAAAATCTCATATACATCCGGCGTTTGACAAGATGTACCAAGATAGGAAGAGAAGCTAAATTGGTTGGCCCCAATATGAAAGCCGACGTAGCCACCTATGTTAGCAAGTGTTTGACCTGTGTAAGGTTCAAGGAAGACATCTAAAGGCCATAGGATTGTTGGTACAACCAAGATACCTGAATGAAGTGGGACAACATCGTATGGTTTTTGTTACTAAGTTCCGAACACGTGCAAAGGCTACGACACCATTTGGGTGATTGTTGACCGACTCACTAAGTCTGCGATCTTCACACCGATGAGAGAGATTGATCCCTATGGATAACTTGCTAAGTATGTACCAAAGGAGCGTGGTCACGAGTCATGGAATACCCCGTCTTAATCATTGTGATCGTGACCCAAGATTCGCATCCAATTTCTGGAGGTCACTTCAGACACGCTTTGGGACTAATTTGGATATGCGTACTGCGTACCATCACAACAGACGGGGACAAAGCAATGAGGACCATTCAAACTCTCGAGGATATGCTGCGTGCTTGTGCGATCGACTTTGGAAAGGGTTGGGTTAACCATTTGCCATTAGTCGAGTTTTTACAACAGTTGCATATCAGTAGCATCAAGGCCGCACATTCGAAGCCACTTTTGTCGAAAGTGTCGTTTCCACTGTTTGTTGGACCGAAATGGAGAAGCTCAATCCTCGGTCAGAACTAATTCAAGAAACACTAAGGAAAAATCATCCAGATCAAGCTAAAGGATGAAGCCGCTCGTGATCGACAGAAGAGTTACGCCGATCTGAAGCGTAAACCAATGGAATTCCAAGTAGAGGATAAAGTTATGCTTAAAGTTTCGCCTTAGAAAGGGGTCATACGTTTTGGCAAACGGGGGAAGTTAAACCCCAAGCATGTTGAACCTTTCAAGGTATTAGAAAAGGTTGGAGAGGTTGCTTACAAGCTCGAGCTTCCTGAGGAGTGTAGCCACAGTTGTCATAATACATTCCATGTGTCCAACCTGAAAAAGTGTCATGCCGACGAACCATTAGCCGTTCTGTTGGATGGACTTCATCTTGATGACAAGCTTCATTTTGTTGAGGAACCATTAGAAATAGTGGGCTGTGAAGTTAAACGGTTGAAGGGAAGTCAGATCCCATTAGTCAAGGTTCGATGGAACTCTAAGAGAGGTCCTGAGTTCACGTGGGAACGTGAAGACCAATTCAAGAAGAAATACCCACACCTCTTCACCAATAGCGCATCGTCGTCAAGTGCTGCATCGTGAGCCTTGAGGACAAGGCTCGTTTAACGGGGGAAGTCTATAACACCCTGTGTTTTCAAGTCATTGACGACGTCGATAAATCTACTATTTATTTTTAGTGTCGTACGCGTTTGCTTGTAATTTCATGTATTAAGTAAAATCGTGTAAGCTAAAAATTAGCATTTAATGTAAACGGGCATCAAACAATTATGATTTTGCATCAAATCACTGTATTAAATAATTATTTTGAGCTTAATTATGATCCTTGTTCATTTTATTTTTATGGATACGTTAAATTTAAATACGTATTCGCGATAACGTAGTTTAGGATCCGGAACCACCCAAAAATTTTAACGCTTCAACCAACACCCCCATTATTATTTACCCCCCCCCCCCCCCCCCCCCCCCCCCCCCCCCCCCCCCCCCCACCCCCCCCCCCCCCCCCCCCCCCCCCCCCTTTTCCCCCCCCCCCCCCCCCACCCCACCCCCCCCCCCCCCCCCCCCCCCCCCCCCCCCCCCCCCCCCCCCCCCCCCCCCCCCCCCCCCCCCCCCCCCCCCCCCCCCCCCCCCCCCCCCTTTCCCCCCCCACCCCCCCCCCCCCCCCCCCCCCCCCCCCCCCCCCCCCCCCCCCCCCCCCCCCCCCCCCCCCCCCCCCCCCCCCCCCCCCCCCCCCCCCCCCCACCCCCCCCCCCCCCCCCCCCCCCCCCCCCCCCCCCCCCCCCCCCCCCCCCCCCCCCCCCCCCCCCCCCCCCCCCCCCCCCCCCCCCCCCCCCCCCCCCCCCCCCCCCCCCCCCCCCCCCCACCCACCACCCCCCCCCCCCCCCCCACCCCCCCCCCCCCTCCCCCCCCCCCCTTTTTTTTTTTCCCCTTTTTTCCCCCCCCCCCCCCCCCCCCCCCCCCCCCCCCCCCCCCCCCCCCCCCCCCCCCCCCCAAACCCCCCCACCCCCCCCCCCCCCCCCCCCCCCCCCCCCCCCCCCCCCCCCCTCCCCCCCCCCCCCCCCCCCCCCCCCCCCCCCCCCCCCCCCCCCCCCCCCCCCCCCCCCCCCCCCCCCCCCCCCCCCTTTTCCCTTTACCCATACATAAACTACAAAAATATATCAGATATAGCTCATATTGGCAATTTGGAGCAAATGTACAAAGAAGATATGCAAAAATCTTGCAAACTATGTTCTTATGTACATGCAAACATCTTTAAATTCTTTGTTTCCTTTGACCACTTTTCCTTAAGTTCATCTCATTTTGTGTCCCCTTTTGACCACAAGTCTTCCATAAGACACTCCCATTGTCTAAGACTCTTATGTACATACCTTTGACTGTGTTCTGAGTATATAATATCATATAAGACTAGTGCAAGTGTAAACACATACACTTTATTTTACTAAGTGCTAAAACACACTCTTTTCCCAATACTCCCTCCTACCACGGCAAGAATACACCAACACAACACCATCCTACAAAAGTTTAATTCTACAAACATTTATAACATTCTCACATCATATTTAAGTCATACAAAAAGGTTTGAAGCTTGGTTGGTTTGATTATGGAAGATAAATTAAAAGAAACGTGAAGCTAGGGTTTTATCTTGGAAAGTTAGGGTTTTATTGTGCAAGCTTTGGATTTTTATCTATAACAAGGGTTTAGATTTACATTGATTCATCATCTCATACCCCTAGGTCATCTAGAACCCTTTTATGCTCTTTCAATATTCATTTTATGCATATGTTCTTTGTTCTATTGTTGTTGGAAATCGCCTGTAGGATTTTTAACATGTAATTGGGGTTTTTACTTGTAATGATCATTTGGCACACAATTATATAGTGTCGAGATATTTCTATATATGTTAAAGGGATGAGAAAGTATTTGTACCATTTTTAAGTTGGTGTAAAATGATTAACTACAAAAGTAGTAGGGTATAAAGCTAGGTTAAAAATGGATTCAAAAGGTCACTCAAAGATTCTGTTCCAAAATTCGTTACTATATAACACAATTATTTTATGTTTTTATAAAGTAGTATGATTCACGACGATTCGAAAAGGTAAGGAAACTTGTCAAACGGATTTATACACAAGTAGAGCGAAAACGAGGTATATATTCGAGGTATAAAAGCTCCTGCATTTGTTATGTTAGTGGTTCTGGCAGGATTTTAAGATGGTATTTGGCGGCATTTCGAGTGTTTAGGCCTCGGCCCGAAAATCAAGGAAAGTAAGTCAGAAAGGTCGTTTTACTTCTCGCAGTGGTTTTTTAAGTCTAAAGCCAGTGATAAACGGGTCGTAAGGCGGGGGCAAAATTGGCTTTTTGGTGATATATACACTGCATCAGATCTGATGTGAGTTGCTTTTTCGCCTCATTTCGGTCGAGTTAGGGTCTTGGACAGAAACTGGAAAGATTGTTCAAATATCGTTTCGCATAATCTCTTTTGAACCGAGTCTTGAAAATGTGGATTTAGTGGGTCATTATAGTTTTTCTTTTTTTTTTTTTTCGTGGTCAGACTTAGAATAATAAACTATACCTACTAGGGTAAAACTAAATACACTACTAGGAGTAACTAATATACTACCAGTAGTAATAAACTATAACTACTAGGAGTAACTAATACACTACCAGGAGTAACTAATATACTACCAGTAGTAGTAACTATAACTACCAGGAGTAACTACAACACTACCAGGAGTAACTAATACCCTACCACGGTATAACTATTTACATTGATTCGATATTGATTAATGTTTAAAAGTTTAAATATGTTTTTCCAATCTAAACAATTAGATGGTGTGATAGCTAAATAGACTTATGCATGGTAGAAATTACTCAATGTGATTAGTACTTATACGACCTTAAATTAAATAGGTTGCATTTGACGATTTGCGTGACGCTTTATCTGCGATATTTGGATTATCTGAACTCAAGGTGAGTTCATAGCCCCACATTTTTACGATTTCAATGATTTATAACTATGGGGTGGAAACATGCTTTGTTTTATAAATTGAGCAGTGGATATTTTATATTGATTACATGTTTGCCAAAGTAAGCGAAACCCAAGTTGAGCCCATTATCATGAACTGTCAATTGCATAGATGTAGTTGTTAATTACATTATGTGAGCGCGAATGTTATGAATAGATCTATTTGGGGAAACGACCTCCCCGTTCGGGTGACTAGCTATCACCGGGAACGAACGTATAGCATGTCGAATTTGGGGATGTTTTTGGGTTGAACATCTAATCGGGCAGAAATTGCAATATATATTATTATTGCAAGAAAGATCGTCGAGCTTCAGTGTCATGAGCTTAGGAAAATGTAATCTGGTTTTGTGATGTCTGCATGTGTTGCATTATCACGGGAAAAGTCTTGCGGTCCTGCATATTATGATTTATCAAACCTATGAATTCACCAACATTATTGTTGACGTTTTAAAGCAATGTTTTTCAGGAGATCAGTAAGCATAAGGTGCCAAGGATACATTGGTGATTTTGTTTTGGGAAGTCATGCTAAAGATATGGTTGTATTATGTTTTGGGAAACTCATGTGTTGTGAACCAGTATCTTTGTAATAATAATAAGGAACAAGTTAAAGCTTCGGGCTATTTGTATCAAATATTTGTTAAATCCAATGTATCAGTTTTAAAACGACTTTTTGGTCGTTCTATATATATCTTGTGTTATTGATCTATGAAGTAACACGCCCCGGACCCTTATTCCGCTGCGACCCAATTTGGGGGTGTTACAAACGGGATTAACAGGAAGGCTTGATCTTGGTCTAACAGAATTCTAGGGGTTGAGAGAAGATTCTTTTTGTATTTTTATATTTATAAGAAAGCATGTAAAATCATATGGTTTGAGAGATTGGTTTGGTTTTAGCTATTAAACTAAATAATAAACTACACTAATGGTGATAACAATATAATAAAAGATTGTATTCATTTAATCATGTATCACTCCCTAGATTGCTTCTCCTAGTGTTGTTGCTTTGTACATTGTGATGATCTATGTTATTATTTCCTAAGTCATGAACGAATTACACGAACCCGCCGTCTATTTAATATTCCATTAAGGCAATGCGCAAGTAAGGTAGTATGTAAGGACTATTACTAGGCCCCTAGTAGTATATTAATGCATGTGAAATTATTAGAGTGTATCAACCATTTTAGGGGGCAAGGTAGTATGATGAGCTACCGATGGTATCCTTTCTAAACAATCATGTTTCCCTAGACATATCAACAACAATACAGATAAAAGCTGGTTTTCTAAAGTATAACATGCACATCCATCACAAGAAGCAACATCACTAAGATCTACATTCTAGGTTTCATACAATCATATATGAACACAATAGGGAGTTTAGCCAAGCATGTTAAAGATAAAGCAAGAATAATAATGAATCAAACAACAAGACATATTGAATGATTAAGATAATCTTACTTGATTAAAACATGAATTAAAGGAGTTACAATAGGGTTTTGAGGCACTAAAATCATCCTAATAAGCTGCCAAATGAACTAGGGTTCGTCTCCCTTTTTTACTCTAAAGTTACACACTTAAAACCCTAAAAACGGATTTGTATATATAGATAAATTGCTGCGACGGCGTCGCATTTTAATCATGACGCCGTCATGAAAGAGAATATTCTAGATCTTGGGCTGGGTCGTGCGAGCAGACGCTGTCATGAAAGGTTGTGACACCTTCACGAAGTGGGTTGTGATGGCGTCGTGTAGAACTGGTAACGCCGTCTCTAGCCACTGAGAACATAATCTTGATAGATGTTGGTGTAGGTCCGTAGTCTTGTCCGTTTCTTCTCCAAATGAGCCCAAGTCACGTGTATTTCCTCCAAATGCCTTCCAAATGCTAAATACCTGAAAAGGAACGATTAAGTATCTATTTTGGGCATAAATGCACGATTTAAGGGGATAAATGACCCCGGAAAAGTGTATAAAATGACACCTCATCAAATACCCCTACACTTGGGATTTACTTATCCTCAAGCAAATAGGTTCTACCTAGACAATAACAATATGAGGGACATTTAACCCACTCTTTAAAAGTATTTTACAGCACAACCTTCTAGACCTCGTAATTAAAAGCACAGAAAGCATACACTAGCATCTCACATAAGTGTTTGGGATTCTCTCTTTCTCTTGGGTGTATAATAAATTATAACATAAGGAGGAAACGGAAAATCAACACTCATTACCTGTCATAGCATATAAATTACCATAGGCTTGGTAATGGATCAAACCTCAACCGCTGGGTGCAAGCATTATTCATTACTATCTAAGAGGTCTTTTCAAAGGGTTGCGGGGTGTAGGTGTAAGATAACATATAATGGAAACAGAAATGGATAGAATACAATTGGGTGGCTTTGGGTGAATTTGGAGTGGAAGGGTTAGCTAATTATTTACACGAATACACGCTGGTTTGGTTGCTACGCATAGACTGGGGAGATATATAAACTACTACATCAACTCGAAATTCAATCTCTCTTATTCTTTCTTTTCATTTTTTAATAAATAATACATCATAATTGGGGTTTACAAACACGTACCCTACACTTTGAGTTTTGACATACTCGATATTTACTCAATTAATAATGACCCGATTTGAGGTGGATCAAACTAACATGGAGATCATCTAACAAATATATGGGGGTATTGATTTAACTTTTCTTCCCTATTCTTCTACGAAATAAATACTACCATGAATCCCAATCGTCCCAAAACAGTATTTACAAGGATAAGGACTTAGCAATCGTGTACTCAAATAATTAACTTGGGTTAAAACAATAATGTACTAAAAGTGAGTACATACAAGGTAGGCTAAGGCGATTTCGGTGTAACAATTGGTTTAAGGGTTAACAATGCTCTTCATTAATAGTCCGACTTAACCAGAAAATTACGAGAACCGTGAAAAATGATAGGCTCGGAGGGTTGTACTAGGGGTATCCTGCACTAAAAATGAGTGCATAGCAAGGATGTGGGATAGTTATATGATCGGTGTGACCATCATAACAATTACAGGTTTAAAACATGGGTTAATCCTAGTGCCTCTTATCTAGCGAATCCTAATACATACTATGCGGTCTCGGGATGCATCACAAAAACAAGTTTTAGAATTTAATATACTATCAGTACACTCATATGATTCTTTGAACCGATCTCAATGTTCCAGTAAAGGTGACAAAGATCATACGTACACATCCGTAACGACAGAATAGACACATATGTCTGCATTCGAACCTTAACTCGAAATTGCTAAAAGGAGGAATCATCTTGGGTATCAATAATGGATACCTGAATTTCTAAAGATCTAAAGGCGAACCTCACATTTTTGGGGTGGAATTCTGAGGGTTTTTGTGCTAGTCATATAAATTCCTATCCATGAGACGCTATAAATACTCGGTTTTCGTCGGTATGTGTTATAAATTTTTTTAAATTTTGGTCAAAATTACCTTTTTATGCTATGTTTTGATATATTACATATCATTTTAAGGAACAAACAAATGGAAAATGAAGGAATAGTTTCTAAGGCTTATTTACCCCCTACACTTAAGTTGAACATTGTCCCTAATGTTCTATAGAAGTACCTATAAAAACGAATAAAAGAAAAAGAAAACAAGTAAAAGAAACTAGTACTCCCCTGGTTTGCTCAATAATGGAGAAGAAACATGCGATAACTGGTTAGATCGTCCTCCAAGAATCATCCAATGAAACTTTCTAAGAACTTCCAAGCTTCTTCTCATCAAATATAACCTGTAATCAAAGATAAAGACAACTACACCAAGCATAAAATTGGCAGGATATATATAAATACAATGAGAGTTTAGGGTTTGACTCTATGAAAGCAGTAAAGATAGGATGAGAGTAATGATATAATCATAGGTTTCTGCAGGTTTATAACAAAATTACAAATTTTAAATATTGCACATTTTATTTTTCAAAAATAATTAAAGATTTTTGAATTTTCACATTGTTGGAGAGGCGACGCCGTCGGGTTGTATCCTGACGCCGTCTCCAGGCACTGTGAAATATTCGTCTTCGTTTTTAATGAGAAATTTCCTGCACGCAATTTTATTTGTTATATCTGATGAAAATACTGCATAAAAACCTGGAATTAATCATTACAATCATATGACTCAAAACTGCCGCGAATTAATGTAAACTATTTATTTTAAATGTTTGAAATGGTTTTAAAAAACCGGATATTTCCCCTACACTTATTTTGTTGCAAAATACATTTGATTGTAAATAAGACGAAGTTACAAACAAAACAAAGCATGATTACAAAGTGATGAATTCAATCATTATAAAACAAACAATAAAGAATAAAACACAAGAAACTCCTAAATGCGGGAATGTAAATATTGGGTTGCCTCTCAAAAAGCGCTTTTCTTTATTTACGAGTCTTGTAGATAGACTTGAAGTCACACGTCATTACGTGACTTCTGCTTCATCATCCTTCTCATCTCTTATTTTGACAAGAGCAAGGCGCTCATTTTTGAAGTTTTTATTCCTCCATCGGTTGAACTCCATCTCCTTTTCCTAGTGAAGTTTTATCTTTTTCTCCCATTCCTAGACTAGCCTATTCACAATCATAGTGGGGGCTATAGGCTCTATATAGTTCTTAATCCCTTTCTCGCTCTTACAAAGGGATTTAGGTATCATATGGAAGCTTATCTTACTCTTTCCAGATTTTAGAGTTATGGTGCCCTTAATGAACTTAATCACGACCTTAGCCGTTGTCAGAAATGGTGTTCCTAAGATGAAAGGCCTCTTTTTGTCTTCCTTTATGTCTAAAATCACGAAGTCTATGGGGTACACATAACTGGCTACATCAACTAATACGTCCTCTGCTATTCCTAAAGGGTAGATATACGAATGGTTGGCTAGGGAGAGTCAAATGTCCGTCTCAGCAAGCCTTTCGTCGGTTAGTTTCATGTAGGTGGAGAAGGGCATGATGTTTACGTCGGATCCTTGGTCTACTAGGGCGTTCATGTGCTTCAAGCCTCCTATGTTGCAGGGTATTTCAAAGTTTCCTCCAATGTCCTCCTTCTTTGTTATCTTTTTCTTAAGGATTGCTTCATAAACAAGCCCCCTAGGTGACAAATTATAGGTCTTTCCTTTTATTTTTCATAGTCGGACTCTTGACAGGGAGTCATTGAACCTATTATTATCAACTAGTCCCTCGATTAGCTTTTCATTGATCCTATGCTTCAGATAATATTCTATAGGCTGAGAACTGGGTGCTTCCACTGCTTCTTCTTTCTCAGCTTTCTTGATTGGCTTGTTTTTAGCCCTATTTTCAGCTCCATTCTTTATCTCGGCCTCTGTAGGATCCCGTTAACACTTCATATAACACATATGATGCACGAATTTGTAACAAGAAATTAGAAAGAAAGATGGTGGTGTAGAGAGAGAAAGAAGAGAGAGAGAGATGAGAGAATTGAGAGAAAAGATATTTTCTTAAAAAGGAGAAGTGATATTTTCTTTTATTTTTCCTTGTACTAAATGATCAAAAGAAAATTTTATAAAAAAGAAAAATATTTTTTTTTTCTTTTTTGGATTTTTTATGAATTTTTAAAGATTAAATACTAATTAAAACTAAGTAAATAGAAAAAGACAAAAATTAAAAGTTATAAAAATTCTGAAAAAATGAAATTAAATTTTTTTAAAAAAAAAAGAAAAATTTACATTTCTAAAAATATAAAAAAATGCCCAAATTTTTCTGATGTTATTAAAAAGGTAAATAAACTAATTAAATTAATCCTAATTTATATTAATTAATTAAATAAACTAACTGTGGTTAACCTAAGGGATCTAACAGTGTGAAAAAGGAACAAGCGACAAACGGGGAGGTTAAAAGGCTAACTAACACAGGACTAACAATGTTAACTATAAAAGAAGATATTACACAATTAGGTCCCTTAAAGTGGACCCCGATTACAAGGTGGTTCCTACTAGCTTATTATCAAAAAAGCCAAAGAAGCAAACTTGTCCAGGGGCTTTTAGGTGAACATTTTTCATAAAAGGAGTATAAAGCTGTAGTGGGACTATATAAGCTTAAAAATGTAGCTTTCTTTGGACTTGCAAATGATAAATAAGCTTTTTAGCTTATTTTTCTTTCTTTTTGGGGTTTAAGCCAACAAATAAGCTAGATAAAATATAGGGGACATTTTAATAAGGATAGGGGAGTCCTAAAAATTAAGCTAAGTTTATCTAGATAAGCCCTAAATAAGCTGGGATTGAATAGTAAGTCTAACAGTTTTAAAAGGAAAACAGAAAAAATGGCTACTTTAAGGATAGGAATAAGCTAAGATAAAAGCTGAGAATAAGCATAATAATTTGGGGAACTTAAAGAACATGTATTTATTAAGCTATAAATAAAAGCTATAAGATCCTAATGCTTAGTACCTAAATAAGCTAGAAAAGGGGCTGAGATTTAGTGCTCAGCACCAGGGGAGGGTAACACAGTGGCTAGGGGGCTTTTTTTTAGCTTATGCAATAAGCTCTAAAGAGCTTATTAGCCAAGATAAAACTCAAACAGATTTAAAAGGGTGACTAGTGAGCTTATTTTCAAAGTTTAAGAGCCAAAGGTTAAGAAAAAGCTGCTGATAATGGGGCTTAAACTTGAGGGTTCTTAAAAAATTTGCAAAGCACACTTTTTGACTATTACTTGGTCAAACCAAAGGGACAGCACAAGGGTTGGGTAAACTAGCTAGAAACAACCACAAAGAGCACAACCAAAGTGTGCTTAAGCTGCATAAGCAGCTTGAGCACTTAAGCTCATTTTAGCTTATTGAAATTTTGACAGAAACCAAAAGGGAACAAAAAACTTATTTTGACACTAAAAGTAGGGATTAAATTGTCTTAATAAAGCCCACACACTCAGCCAAAGTTGGCTGAGTGAGCTTGACCCATACCAAACCTATATTGACCCATTTTGGGGTTAAACCAAACACCCCCTTAATTTATAAAAAACGATTTTTTACTGATTTTTAGTTAAGGGAAAGCTGAGAAGGGTGTTTATAAGCAATGTTTAATCATCTTGACACATTCTTATACAAGTTTAACAAGATTAAACAACTTAATCTATATTTCAAATTTTGACAAATGCAATTTCACAAGAACACTTGGCTTTTATTAAAACTGAAAGTATTACAAGAAAGACTTAAAAAGAAACTGAGTACAATAATATTTAAAGCAAACTTAAGTAAAATTTAAACTAAGAAAGGTAAAAAAAAAAAAAAAAAAGTTTTTTTTGTTCGGCTTGGTCTTGGCTCTTTTATACTAGTCCAAAGGCTCCTCTTTGTCTTGGGTTGTGTTTCCTGTGAGAGTAGGAAGCCATCCAAACTCAAATCCTAGCCCTCCATTTTGGTCTTGTTACACAATCTCCCATTGAAAGGGTGCGCGGGTTTTTGTGTTATTGTTTGAACTGGAAAAGGTTATAGGGGTAAATGGGGAGTGGGGTATTAAGGGTATGGGAGGCTGTAGAGTGTACTAGGGTTAGTGGTTTTGGCCAAAAACCATGGGGAAAGCTGGTATGGTTTTGGCGCGAAGGTGGGTAAGGACGGGGTGGGTTGCAGGGTTTAAAAGGGAAGTTTGGAGAAGAGGCACAAATGGTCCCTCAACTCTTTCTCTCTTTTCATTTTGTTTAAGCCGAAAATAGTTATAAAACATGTTTGGAAAGTGGCAGTTTTGGTCCTTGCTGTTTATAACTAAAAGAAAAAAAAAGAGTTTTGGCAAATTGCAAATTGTGGTCCCTGTGTTTATATCCTAATAAAGTAAATTAAAAAGAGTTTTGGGAACTTTGCAATAAAATGGGCCTTGTGTTGTATTTTTTCTTTTTTTATAAAATAATTTCAAATATTGGCAGTTTGCCCTTTTGATTTTTTCATTTTATTTATAAAACCAAAGTTTTTTTTATAAATTTTCTTTTTTGGGCCTTATGTTTTATAAAAAAGGTGTTTTGGGCTTTTGTTGGGCTTTTGGGCTTTTGGGCTTGTGTTATTGGGCTTTATCAAGCCCAATAAGGTTATGAAGTGGGTTTTGTGTGTACAATGGCTGAGATTGGCTGTAGCTGGGCTAGGATTGGGCCTTCAAAGTCTTCACAGTCTTTGTCAATTGCACACAAATGGGCTGTTGTAATTGATTGAGGGCCCATTTGGTCTTCACAGTCTTCATAAATATACTATTGGGCTTTCCCGGCCCATCAGATGGGTAAAGATTACATTCAATAGTATTCTTCAGTTCCGGGCTCGGGTCTTGACATGTGGAATTTCCTTATTGTATTGACTCTGACTTTGGCATTTTTGGACTTTGGCCTTGATTTTGCACAGTCTTTTCCATTCCATGCTCAGTTTTGTCATTTTGGCTTGGTTTTCTGTCTTTTTGATGATATCCACTTCCTGCACAATACAAATGCAAAACAAACATATATTTGGCAGTTTTTGTCTGTTTTTGGTCATTTAAGCTCGGTTTTAGAGGTAAAAGATATGTGTAATTAAGCACTTATCAAATCCCCCAACTAAGTATTGTTTGTCCTCACGCTATGTTATGATAGTAATCACGTAAGCCCCGTTTTTTCCATTTTCTAAATTTACACTAACTACAACCTACTATTGTTGGATTTATTCATTTTTTTACAAGTTTGACTTTCTTTATTTAATATCCTGGGATCTATAGAATATGGAGAAGGCGCCCCGTGAGTGATATACGGATGTTTCTGACGGATAATTTCTCGTCCTCGATTTTTCACAAGTTCCAAGCTATGCAATTAAAACATGATCAATTGCCGGTTATAACGTATATATTGTAAAGCCCTTATACTTATGACTTGTGAATTTTCAAAAAACTCCCAACATGGATATACGATTGAATCTGGTGTACTCATTTTATTTTAACCATAGAATAACTTATTTCATAGGTCATAATTCAAAATGAAATCATGACTCAATAGCAACAACTTATTAAGGACTTCTGTAACTTGTTTCGAGATTTAAACTTTAGAACTTTTTGCAACATTTTCAAAATCAATAATCATAAGTTCTTAAAGCTAGGAATGGTTGCTTAGTTTTGAACCCCTACCTCGTGGTTAACAGGAGCAGGATATCACAAACCAACGACCGGGTTGTTCTTAGTTTGAAGACCCACCCCGTTGCTAGCGTTGCGGGAGGGAAATCTCGTCAACACCTTTCCTAATATGGCTAAGGATTGGTGTCTTAGTTTGAACCCTCACCTAGACCTTTCTTCCAAGTGAGATATCACGACACACCAAATTCCTAGAAGTAAAGACGTCTTAGTTTGAACCCCCACCTCGTTGCTAGCGGAGCAGGATATCACGACACATCTTTAACTTGCTCCATTTTATCAACTGGCTTTGCTTCATTGGCAAAAAATTTCAACATTCATGCTTTTTGCATTTCACATCATTCATGCTTCTTTGGCATATTATCTAATAAATTCACTCTAAAATCTCGCTTTGAAAACTCAATGTTACAAATTTGAAGCTTTTTCTGTAAACATCGATTTGATTAGTTGAATTAAATTGAATACGTCATGATTAGGTGGTTAGAAATTCACGGGAGAGAGAAAACCCACAAGTTACTTGTATATGTTTTTAGACGAATCTTGCTTAGCACATTTAACTTATATTTAACTCTATCATTTCTCGTTTCTTCACATTATTAAAATTCAAAAGCTATAGAATTGTGAAAGCTTGGACTAAAGGAAACTAGGCTCGGGGTCAACACGCTCCGATTCAAGTCAAAAATTTATCCTTATTTACCCAAAAGAAAAGCAAAAACTGTGACAAAACACTTGTATATTTTTGAAATTTTTTTTTTTTTATTTTTTGTTCATTTTTTCTGGTAGTTTTTGGTGGTAAAAATACGAGTTTACGTGGTAAACTAATGCTGCCAGGCAAATAATCAAAAATCGGAAGACTACCCCCCCAAATTAGAACTAAACATGTCCTCGTGTTATGAAGGGTTATTACATTAATCCTAAGGCCATTTATGAGTGTATGAGAAAGATAAAAACGTTAGTTGATAAGATTTGGGAAATCGGATTCCCTATTGAAGCTGAGGATTGTGAAACTTCTTGATAAATGACAAAATGAGAGTCTTCACAATCCGGGGCAATCATGGATAATAACAACAACAACAGGGAAACACGGGTTTAATGGAAAAGACAAGCTAATCATACACATCAACAAAAACATTTATTCCAACTACGGTATAAGCATGGGGTGCCTCCCACGAAGGCTTGTTTAGGGTCACGGATGCTTGACCCATCACAAGGATTTATGGATCCTTGAGGATAACAAGTTTGGAAATTAAAAATCATCATCGGACTTTCATTCAAGTGACTACGTATAAGTATTGAATTTTCATGAAAACGTCCACATTTTTTTGAGATACTTCCGCTTAAGAAGATTGATACTTTTGCAAATGCCGGGATCAAATTTTTATGGTTTCTTCATCCACACAGGAGACGGAAAGAAGATAAGGGAATAACGGGAATGAAAAGAAATGGGAGAAAGATCCATACAACATAAGCGAAAATGGATTCACTAGAAGGTATGAAATCTAACTCAAGGGTGGGCAAAACATTAAGCACATGAACTCTTGGTTCTCTTGTTTGGAAAATATTTCCCACCACATCCATTGTGAAATTGCCCAGCTCGGGCTCATCCTTAAAGAAACAATCATACTCTGGTTGAGATATGATTTGAGCGAGTTCATCGGCGAACTCCTCATGAAAATCACTCCTATTGGAAGGATGATATGAATTGATCGAAAGATCAAAGATGAACGAATCATATTTAGAAAAAGAAGAATCAGAATAAGTAGTGGTACTGCCACTACTAGTCTCTTCAATGTGATCGTTTGAGAAAGCTTCATAATCTGGAAGAGATAAATCTGAAGGAGTAGTGGGACTGCCACTACTAGGCTCTTCCAAATTAAAGCAGAAAGTTTCCGATTCGGGCAAAGAATTATCAAAGGTGTTAGTCTCCTCCAAGAAAAGGTTAGGAAATGTGGAGGTAGACTTGGTCACAACAACGGAAGATGGAACGGGATTATCTTTTAATGCTTCGATTTTAGCAACAAGACGATTGACATTCAACAATGTTTCACGAAGGGTATCGTCTTTGATTAAAAGAATGTCATCCTCAATCCTTCCAACTTCGGGAATAACAATCTCCATCACCTTTGAGCTAACGGGCTCAGAATTGGGAGGTGATGCCTCAACATACTCGACATCGTTACTAGAGAAGGAATCTTCATCCGTCGAAGTAGAATCAACGTTAGAATCAGAGAAATCCTCAGATTGATCTTTTGAAATGTCAAGAGGCGGAGAATTGTCATGAACAGGCACATCACACACTTTGGGAACACCTGCGGACTCACTTGGGATTGGGACAAGGATTTCAACACTAGACTTTATGAATTCGTCCGATTCCGTTGCCGGAATTGTGTCAAGATGCTCATTCTCCATAATTAGAGAGTTTACGGGCTCCTCGGTTGATAAAACGGGTGTGATTGCAATGGTATAGTCCTCGTCATCATCATCATCACAGTAGACGAGAGGGCGATTCCAAGCCGGAGTATTGATGTACTCAGATAGCTCGTCACTTATGATTTTCACATCTTGAACAAGTTTGCTAAGCAATTCTTGCACTTCCTCGGGTTGAGCGTGCTTAACTTCAATAAAGTTGTCCCAAGCATGCAATAGAACCTTAGGCGTTTTCCCAAAAGAGATACGATTAAACTTTTTGAGAAAGCTTTCAATCGATTTCATTAGGTCCTCTTGGGCTTGCAAAGCTTCCATGCTCATTGGTTGAGGAGGTTGATGATTGACGGAAAATTGCGGGGTTTGAAGTTGGTCAAAACCGAAAGAATTAGAATCATAGCAAGGATTTTGCTCATGATAATAGTCTTCATTCATCGGTTGACACTGAAAAGTCTCATGAGGACCTCCACAATAGTCACAACAAAGATATTGTTGTTGAAAACTTTGAGAATTTTGTGAGAAATTAAAGTCTTGATTGTAACACGGTTCCGATTGGATAAACGGAACTTGGGGTGAACAATCGTAACCATAATAAGCATTGTTTTCAAAATTCTCATAAGAATGAGTCGGGGGTTGTGGATATGGGTTTGAATAATCGGGAGTGTTATTAGATGAGTACGGAGTTAAAACATTTGGTGTTTCACTCCGAATCTTACAGTAAAAACAAACTCCGTCATATTCATTTAAACCACATTTTTGGCATTGACCAAAAAATTTTGGTATTTGCATCAAACAGAGATAAGACTCCATCAGAATTATACAAATAGAGGGACAGGAAAATAATTAAACGGTATTAAGAGAAATAGAAGATTATTTTTTTTTTGTTTTTCGGCTATTTATAAACAACAAATTCACAATTGGACAAAGCTGATAAGGAAACTTAAGACAAATAATCGACCTTACTTCACGGTAGCTCTCTTAATGAAAACGCACAGGTGAGCGGAGGAGTAGGAATAGCGCGAAGCTTATTTCTCCTTTTGGGTGTTGTTCTAGGAACAACTTCCTTAATAACCCACTTTATAGTTTGTCAATCAGAATGAGGTGAGCCGTATATCGTAAGTGACACAGAAGGCAAGTTTTAAATCTTTGGTTCGATTGGGAACTCAGTAGTTCACCGGAACTTATTATGATAATACTCAGTGGAGAATATTATATTTGTATTTTTACAATTAGTGAAATTTTAATTTTTATTGGACAATTTTTTTAATTTTTTGATTTTTTGGTTTTTTTTTTTTTAATTTTTATATGATATGTACTAATAAAAAGAAAGAAAAATATTTTTTGTGTTTTTTAATATATATTTTAACAATAGACAAGTTTTCAGATCTCAATGTCGGTTAACATCGTAGCAAATGCCTCCCGGCGACCGGCGCAAAATTGATTAGTCTGATATGTCTATATATAAAATAACACAAATGCAAATCTCAACCAAATGCCCTTAACCAAGGCAAAAGGTCAAAATCTACACAAAGAGATTAAAAATATAAGAATCAATAATAAAAAAGATTCCGGAAGAGATATTCCCGGGTCGTATGTCCCAACGAGGCTGCAATTGAAAGTAATCCTGGTTTGATGAGAAATTGAATGATGGAGAATATATGATGGAAACACTGATATAATTATAACTAAAATTAATTAAATAAAACCTAATTTAATCTACGGGAAACAATTATAGGAAATGGGGATCTTAAAAACTACGGGAAACAAAATTAGTTATAGGGAAGTCCTAGAATTAAATCTGTACTAAAATACGGGGAACAGAATCAGGTATCGGGAAACCTAAATATTAAAAATTAAGAAAATAAATGCTAAATTAAATTAAAAATCAAAATTAAATTCTAATTAACTTAATTTGAAAAATAAAGAAAACTAGAACTGAAACGGAGGTCGTTTGAATGTAAAACGAAAAGAAACGGTAAAACGCACCCGGTAAAACGGGTCTAAGACTGAAAATTTTAAATAAATTATTAAGCCTACACTAAATTTTATATTTTTCCTAGACACTAAATGACAAAAGAAAATTTTATAAAAAAGAAAAATATTTTTTTATTAATTTTTGGATTTTTTATGAATTTATAAAGATTAATAACTAATTAAAACTAAGAAAATAGAAAAAGACAAAAAATAAAAGTTATAAAAATTCTGAAAAAATAAAATTAAATAAAGAAAAAGTTAACAATTCTAAAAATATAAAAATGCCCAAAAGTTACTGAATAAATTAAAAGTAATTAAACTAATTAAAATTAAACCTAATTTAATTAATTAAATTAAATAAAACTAACTAAAGCTAACTGCTGTTAAAACAAAAGGACTAACAGGGAAAAGACACAAGGACTAACGGGGAAACAACAAACTGACAAGGGGGACTAACAATTATAACTATAAAAGATAAAATTACACAAACAGTCCCTGAGTTGGACCCCGATTACAAAGCAAGTCCAAACAGCTTATTATCAAAAAGCTATAAAAGCAAGTTGTTCAGGGCTTGAGGGGAGTCTTTTTCATAAAAAGCATTAGCCTCAATCTCCCTAAATAAGCCAGAATTTAAGCTTTTGGACTGACAGTACTTTAAAAAGCTTATGAGCTTATTTTTCTTTCTTATTGGGATTTAAGCTAACAAAATAAGCTACAACTAATGGGGAACAGTTAATAAGGAGAGGGGATTACTCATTTTTTTTTTCTTTTTTTATCTTTTCTCCTAAATAAGCTAAAAGTAACCTTTATTAAGCCCTAAAATAAGCTGGAATCATGTTAAGCTATGTTAACAGGCTTATTATAAAAACAGAAAAAATGGGGACTTAAGCCTTTAATAAGCTAACTAGAGGATGAAGTTTAAGTACAAAACTATGGGGAAATTAAAGGGAAACTTAATAAGCTACAATAAAAGCTAAAAGAACTAGGGTTCTAGGTAAAATGTGGAATATGATGCTGAATTAAGGTGTCTAGCACCAGGGGAAATGCAACAGTGGCCTAGGGGTACTTTTGGCTTATGAAAATAAGCTCTCAAGGGCTTATTTTTCAAAATAAACCACAAACAGATTTACAAGGTATGTAATTAAGCTTATATTCAAAATTTGGTTTATAAATGAGGACTTAATCCTGCTGATATTGGGGCTTAAAAATGACTATTTTCAAAAATCATGCATACATACTTGTTGACTCATACTTGGTCTGTCACAATGACAGGACAAAGGGGTGGGTAAATTGGCTAGAAACAACAACAAAAAGCACAACAATAGTGTGCTTAAGCTGCATAAGCAGCTTGAGCCCTTAAACTTGATTTGGCTTATTGAAAATTTTGACAGAAACTATGGGGACTTAACAACTTATTTTTGCAATAAGAATTTTGTTAAGACTAACCTAAATAAGCCCACATCACTCAGCCAAAGTGGCTGAGTGAGTATGAACCATTAAAACAACGTTTGGACCATTTTTAAGGCTTAATCCAAATACACCCTCTTATTTATATAAAAAAGAGTTTTAACTGGATTTTTGGTTAATAGAGGACTGAGATAATTGATTATGTGATTTTAATAACTTTAACACATATTTAAACAATTTAATACAGAATTATACAGCTTTAATGTATATTTCGAATTTCGACAATAGCAATTTCACAAACTATCTTAACTTTATTTAAAATGGTAAGTATTACAACAAAAACTTAAAAAGAAACTGAGTACAACAATTTTTAAAGCAAACTTAATTAAAATTTATACTAAGAAAGTAAAAACAGGGATTGGTAAAATTGTCTTGTTCTCTTCTCTTTTATAGAGGTCTTCAAAGACTTCTAGCTCTTGGGTTGTGTTTCTGTGAGTGTACAAAGCAATCCTAAGCAATCCTAACCCTTCGTTTGCTTCTTTTCATCTCAACCATTGAAGGGGGTCTTCGGGTTGTGTGATTGTTGAACTGGAAAGGTTATAGGGGTAATGGGGAGGTGGGAATTTTGATGTAGATTTTTGTGATGCCTGAGCTGGGGGAGATGTAGGAAGGGTACTAGGGAGGTGGTTTGGTGCTTCCTTTAGAACTGTTAGATTAGATAGAAGAAAGATTTTTTTTTTTTATTAGAAAAGAGAGAGAAGAATTTAGTTTAGATTTAGTTGTAGATTTTAGATTAGAAGATTAGAACTAGAATAGATTAGATTTTTTCTTAGTAGATTTTTTTGAAGAAGAAGGTTAAGATTTTTAGATTTAGAAACCGTGGGAGAGGGTGGTTTGAGGTTTTGGCGCCAAGGGGGTAAGTACCGTTGTGGTTGCAGGGTTTTAAAAGAGAAGTATGGGGAAGGTGCAATACTAGCCCTCCATCTTTCTTTTTCTTTTCATTTTATTTAAGCCCTAAAAACAGTTATAAACATTTTTGGAAAGTGACATGTTTGGTCCCCGTAGTATTATAAGAAAAGGGTTATAAGAGGTTTAAGGTAATTGCATAACAGGTCCCTCTGGTTTAATAGAAAAAGAAGTAAAGAAAGTTTAAGCAAATTGCAAAACCAGCCCTTGTGTTTGGTTTTTTCTATTTTCCTTATTAAAACAACTTTCAAACTTGGCACATTTGGCCCTTTTCTTTATTTTTTTCATTTTTAATTATAAAACAAGGTTTTAAAATTTACATTTTTGGTCCTTGAGTTTATTAAAAAAGGTGTTTTGGGCTTAGGGTTTGTGTTGGGCCATCATTGGGCTTGTATTGGGCCCAATTGAGTGTGTCTGGGCTAGGATTGGGCCTTCAAAGTCTTCACAGTCTTTGTCAATTGCACACAAATGGGCTGTTGAAATTGATTGAGGGCCCATTTGGTCTTCACAGTCTTCATTGTTTATCTATTGGGCTTTTTTTTTCCCGGCCCATCAGATGGGTTAAGATTGCATCCAATAGTATTCTTCAGTTCCGGCTCCGGTTTGACTGCTGATTCATCAGTAATGGACTTTGACTTTGGCATTACCTTTTTGCGCTTTGGCCTAGATTTGCTCATTCTTTTCCATTCATGATCAGTTTGTCATTTGGCCTTGTTTTCTGCCTTTTTGATGATATCCACTTCCTGCACAATACAAATGCCAATACAACATTATTTTGGCATTTTTGTCTGCGTTTGTGGTCGTTTAAGTCTCGTTTCTTAGAGGGTAAAGATATGTGTAATTAAGCACTTATCAAATCCCCAAAACTAAGGTATTGTGTGTCCTCACGCAATGGTTATGAAGTAACATGTAAGCCCCGTTTTCACCATTTTCTGAATTTACTCTACTACAACTATAGATTTTTGGATATTCCTTATTTTTACAAGTTTGACTTTCTTTTTTTTTTTATCACTGGGTTCATAGAATGAGAAGCGCCCGTAGAGTGATCTAGGTGTCCTTACGGATAAATTATTCGTCTCAATTTTTCACAAGTTCCAAGCTAAGCAATTATACAAGATCATGTCGATATTAGTTTATATGATAAGCCCTCTTACTTATACTTGTGAAATTTTCAACTCACAACATGGATTACGATTCGTATGTGTGTATCATTTTAAGTTAACCATAGATCAACTTATTTTCATAGTCATTATTCAAGATGAATCTTGACTCAAATGCATCATTCTTATTAAGACTTAGTAAACTTGATTTCGAGATTTAAACTTTAGAACTTTTTGGCAACATTTTCATCATCATAATCATTTAGTTCTTTATAGGTAGGAATGCTTGGCTTTGTTTGATCCACTTCCTGTGGTGAACGGGAGTTGGATATAAAAACCATCGGACGGTGTTCTTATTTGAAAAACCCCACCCCGTTGGTTAGCGTATTTATTATCATTGTTTACGAGGGCGTTGTTATTCGTTGGGAAATCACATCAACACCGTATTCCAATATGGCTAAGGATTGGTGTGTAGGTTTGAACCCTCACCTAGCCTTTCTTCCAAGTGGATTTCACACGGGACACACCAAAATCCCTAGAAGTAAAACGTCTTAGTTTGAAACCCCCCCCACCTCGTTGCTAGCGGAGTGGGATATCACGACACATCTTTTACTTGCTCCATAATATCAACTGCATGCTTCATTGGCAAAATTTCAATATTCATGCATTTTTGCATTCATATTTCATTCATGCTTCTTTGGCATTTATCTTTTAAATCACTACAAAATCTCGCTTTTGTTGGTGAGAAAACTCAAGTTAAAATTTGAAGCTTTCTGAAAACATCGATTGACTTAGTTGAATTAAATTGAGTACGTATGATTAGGTGGATTAGAAATTCACGGGAGAGAAAACCACAAGTTACTCGTATAAGTTTTTAGAAGAATCTTGCTTAGCACATAAACTTATATTTAACTCTATCATTTCTCGTTCTTCACATTTTTAAAATTCAAAGCAATAGAATTCGTGAAAGCTTGGCCTAAAGGAACTAGCTAGGGCTCAACACGCCCGATCAAGTCAAAAATTATTCTTATTCTACCCAAAAGAAAAGCAAAACTGCGACAAAACACTTATTATATTTTTGAAAAAATTTTCAATTTTTTCATTTTTTTGGTATTTTGGTGGTAAAAAAAATAATAAAAAAAATAAAAAAAAAAATAAAAAAAATAAAAATAAAAAAAAAAAAAAAAAAAAAAAAAATAAAAAAAATAAATAAAATAAAAAAAAAAAAAAAAAAAGAAAAAGTAAAAACGGGTTTACGTGGTAACAATGCTGCAGGCAACAATCAAATCGAAGATACCCCCCCCCCCAAACTAGAACTAAACATCGTCCTCGATGTTTTGAAGGGTACTACATTAATCCTAAGGCCATTTATGAGGTATGCCAAAAGATAAAACGTTAGTCGATAAGATTAGGATATCGGATTCCCAAATGAAGCTGAGGATGTGAAACTCTTGATGAATGACAAAACTGAGAGTCTTCACAATCCGGGCAATCCTGGACAGTAAACAATAACAACAACATGGAAAACACGGGTAATGGAAAAGACAAGTTATCTTACACAACAACAACACTTATTTATATCACAACTACGGATAAGCATGGGGTGCCTCCCACGAAGCGCTTGTTTAGGGTCGCGATGCTTGACCCATCACAAGGATTTATTGATCCTTGGGGAAACAAGGGAATTAAATATCTATCATCGGACTTCATTCAAGTGACTCTTTCGATAAGTATTGGATTTTATGAAAGTTCCCACTCCGATGAGATACATCCGGCTTAGAAGAATGATACTTTTGCAAATTGCCGGGATCCAAATACTGGTGTCTTCATCCCCACAGGAGAGAAGAGAAGGCGGAATAACCGGATAGGCAAGAAATGGGAGAAAGATCCATACAACATAAGCGAAAAATTCACTAGTGGGTATGAAATCTTGCTCCAGGATGGGATGGGTGGGTAAAACATTAGGCACATCTACGGGGATGTCTTCCACCACATCAATGGTTGAATTTCCCGAATTGGGATAAAAAACTGTTTTTTAACTTTTTATACATTAATAAAATATCCCTATGCTATTTTTTATTATTTTTCCTATCAACATAAAACGATTCGAACTCGGGAGGGAAATAGATGTATCGTCCATCTAAGGAGTCGACTATCTTCACTCCTCAATACCTTGGTGTTTTGATCCGTATCAGCAGAAACAAGTCAATCTATCCATAAGAGGAATCATTATCCGCAACGGGGATATGAGATGGAGGGAGAGATTCGATAGCATTAGAATTGGCTTGAAGAGCTTCCGGAGGTCGAGGAGAAGAGTTATCGTAGAGCAAACTTTCCAAAAACAGAATATCACCTTCCGGGTCAAATTCAACTTCCTCAATTTCTGGTGGAATTGATTTAGGAAGGATGAGTTCACCGGCGAACTTATTGGAAAGAGAATCGATCTTAGGAGAAGAATCAATCGAAACCGTTCTCGATTTAGCACGGATTTCTACATAGATCAGATTCAGAATCAAAAGAATCAATTCCCGGTTGGAATTGAATGGATGCTTCAAGCCACCTCATCATAAATTGATCTTCCTTAGTCGAAGCATTTTATCATCAAGTCAAAGAGTGGATTAGAGGAAAAATGGATACAAATTCTCTTTTGGAAATGTCCTCCTCGGAAAATGACTCGTCACTTAAGGTAAAATCTTCATCGATATCGAGAGGAGGGTTGGAGAATGTTTAACAAAATCATGATTCTTTGAAGAATCATCATATGGAGGGCAAAATCACATCATCGTCGGAAAATTCTCGAACTAATTGGGTTGGGACAAGGTTCTCGACACTAGACTTTATGAATTCGTCCGATTCCGTTGCCGGAATAGTGTCAAGATGCTCGTCCCCCAAACTTAGAGAGTTAACGGGCTCTTTGGTTGGTGATTCGGGTGTGATTGCAATGGTATAGTCCTCGTCATCATCATTATCACAGTAGACGAGAGGGCGATTTCCATAGCCTGAGTATTGATGTACTAAGATAGATCGTCACTTATGAGTTTCAACATCTTGAACAGTTTGCTAAGCAAATTCTTGCACTTACTCGGGATTGAGCGGGCTTAATTCAAATAAGTTGTCCCAAGGCTTGCAATAGAACCTTAGGGTTTTCCCAAAAGAGTTACGATTATACTTTTGTTGAGAAAGCTTTCAATCGATTTCTTAGGTCCTCTGGCTTTGCCTAAAGCTTCCATGCTCATTGGTTGTGGGAGGTTGATGGTTTGACGTAAATTGCGGGGTTTACTTATTCGAAGTTGGTCAAACCGAAAGAATGAGTGTTTTGGACTCTTCGGTGACTTCAATAGTCGCATGAGGACCCCTACAATTTTCACAGCAAAGATTTTGCTGTTGAAGATTATGCAAATCTTGCGGGGAATTGAAATCAAGGCTGTAATCTGGCTCTGGATAGATAAACTGGCTTTGAGGTGTACAGCAGTGACAATATTGAGTATCGTTCCCGCAAAATTCACACAAGATTTGCTTAGAGTGTGTGGGGTGGTGAGAGAAACTTGGAGATTGATCAAAAGAGTACGGAGTTGAAAAATCGATTTGATTTCCATTTCCATAAGTACAACTAAGACAAACTCCATCAATGAGACGACAACCGCACTGTTGGCACGTGCACGAATAACAATAAGAGTTATCCGTCGGTTGTCCACACCCTACACATTCAAAACAGAGATAAGACTCCATCAGAATTAAACAAATAAGAGGGACAAGAAAAGAATTAAACGGTTAAGAGGAAAAAGAAGATTATTATTTTTTATTTTTTTTATTTTTTGGATTTATTAACAACATAATTCACAATTGGACAAAATCAGATAAGAGAACTTAAGCCAAATAATCGATCTTACTTCACGGTAGCTCTCAGAATGAAAAACGCACAGGTGAGCGGAGGAGTAGGAATAGCGCGAAGCTTATTTCTCCTTTCGGGTCGTAGTTCCTAGGAACAACCCTCCTTATACCCACTTTATAGTTTGTTAATCAGAATGAGGTGAGCCGTATATCGTAAGTGACACAGAAGGCAAGTTTTAAATCTTTTGTTCGAGTTGGGAACTCAATAGTTCACCGGAACTTATTATGATAATACCTCAGTTGAGAATATTATATTTTGGTATTTTACCAATTAGTGAATTTTAATTTTTATGGAAAATTTTTTTTTTTTTTTTTTTTTTTTTTATATGATATGTACTAATAAAAAGAAAAGAAAAATATTTTTGGGTTTTTTGTAATATGATATATTAACAATAAGACAAGTTCAGATCAAAGTCGGATAACAATCGTAGCAAATGCCTCCCCGGCAACGGCGCCAAAAATTGATTCGCTGATAGTATACACTTAAAATAACTCAAATGCAAATCTCAACCAAATGCCCTTGACCAAGGCAAAAGGTCAAATTCCACAAAAGGATAAAATACACAAGTAAGAATCAATGA
>BQNB010065561.1:0-27368 GCA_026074375.1 Tanacetum coccineum
GTTGTGACCCATTGCACTTTACCCGTCAGAGATTTGGCTGTAAATCCAATGTTACGTTTAAAAACAAATGACGTAATTGGGACAACCCAAAAACCAAATCGAATTCAAATTCGGTTTTCGGTTCAGTTCGGTTCGGTTAAATTCTAGTTCATTTCGATTTGACTCTAAAAAAAATTAACCAAACGAACCGAACTAAAATAACCGAACAACCCGATAACCAAACCAATCAACACCCTAGCATGGAAAAAAGAAAAAACCATACCCAAACTGAATAAAGGACCCACCCAAATTAACCGAACCGAGTTGAATCGTATAGATATGAATTGATCCCTTTAAAAGGGCAGGGATCATAAACCCTAGAAAAAAAACAAAAAACAAGTCAAAATCACCACAAGATTCACCAAGTCAAACTTCATATTCAAACTACACACACCACCATACAACCATCACATCTTCGGCGTACGACGACGGCCTTGAAAACCATATCCAAAATCACCTCCTCTCCAATACCCACTTTTCACTTTTCACTAACTCAACCTATTCCAAAAGTTCACATAAACCCTAGAAAAAAAAATGTCAGACAATATCCCATTTGAACTCCAAATGGAAATCATTGAAAAAGTTTCTCATGTTAAGTCATTGATTCGATTTAGGTCGGTCTCGAAACAATGGAAGTCTTTCATTGACAGCCCTGACTTTATCAAAGGTTACGGCGCCCGCCATACGGAGCCACATAGCCGTATTCTATCGTACCTATTCAATTATATAGCGGATGAGGTAAAGTACTTTCGTTTAGTAGATGATGATTATACAAATTCAATTAAGGTACAACAAGAGTTAGCTCCTGCTGTTGTTTCTCCGCTGATTAAACAATTTTCTATTACACAATTTGTTGGTGCTTCTCATGGATTAGTGTGTTTGTATGGTCATACTGAGAATATGCTTGTTATTTGGAACCCTTCAGTCTGGAAATCATTTGGTATTGCTGACCCAAATCATTTATCCTCAAGTTGTAATATTTATGGTTTCGGGGTTTGTCCTAACACTAGTGATCCTACTGTTGTGAAGATTATACAAAGGTACAACAAGCCTTGGCATGTTGAAGTTTTTACATTGAGCTCGGGTGTTTGGAATGTGATTCCTATTAGCAATTTGCTTTGTCAATTAAGCAAACTTACATTATTATCTCGGGTTGTTATTGATAGGTTTATTTATTGGGTTGCTTGCAAGATGGCTTTTGCACATTCTTATAATAAGTATAAGGTTGTGTCATTTGATTTGATTACCAAGGAATTTAAACTCGTACACCTACCAGATTTCTTAACATGCGAGCGACACTCACCGGTGTCTATTTGTAAGCTAAGGGAGTCTCTTGTTGTGTATGGATCTATTAATGTTGGTGGGGGAGCAGAATCTTGTGTTGTATGGGTGATGGAGCATGATTTGTCTTTTAGAAAGCTATTCTCAATTAGCGTATGGGTACAATATTGGGGTTTATGGAGAGTGGTGAACCTATACTTGACTCTGGAAACAAGTATGGACAGTTGGCCAAACTTGTTGTTTATGACCCCCGCTCACAGCAAACTAAGAATCTTGGGATTTCTGGAGACGGGCGCTCATTCTTCATGGACTCTTACGATGAATCGCTACTTCTACTTGATCACTCGGATTTATATGTATATTAAGGTGATAATTGATAAAAAAGATGACGGCCACATTTAAGGTGTGGATTTACAAAGTACACGTTACCTAAGGAGGGAGGCGCTTGTTTCTAGTTAAGGTGTGGACAAATCACTTTCAATCTATTTTATTTGTTTATCACAGCTTTAATGTTGTTTGGTAATGTCATCTATGGAATCTTATGAGATTGTACTTGTAGTATATGCTACATATTTTTCAGATCTTGGACTTGTTGCAATGTTAGTGAATTACATTTAAAATGCACTTAAAGCATCGTATTATATTGTTTTTACATGTTTGTTTGTTACGATATAAACACATTCTGCTTATGACATCTTCATACAAACAAATCTTGTTTTAAACACTTACAAACACCCATAATCTGTATAAAAAACGAGCGTATGTCAAAATCTTATAACAAACATTGCAAAAAAAATACGTCATTGTCTCTTTACAGCTACACAAGATTAGAGAAACCTATGTTTCAGTGATTGTTAATGGAAAAAAAAACCAGGCTTGATATGATAGGAACTTTATTCATATCCAAATAACTAGAGAAACTATATATTACATTTGACATTCTAAAAAATAATTGCATTGCTTACAATGTTCGCTTATACAAATTTACAACTCTTTATGGAAAATTTCTTTATGTATCATCGAGGATACACAATGGGGTTACCACCACCACTAAGATCACTCGCTGGCATGTTTGATGAGCAATAAAATAAAGACGTTGATGATGATTCCACAAATGACTTTGACTCACGCTCAGAAAAGTCTGGCATCTTTTCAAGAATATGCTCAAGCTCCCGGACCACATCTGATATTGATGGCCTTTTGTCGGGCTTATCGTTGCAACACCAAAGAGCTAAAGATACAAACTCTTCAATACATTCAGAAGGGTATGAACCCATTTTGTTATCAGTAACTGAAAACATCGTTCATGCTTGATTAGCCAATTTTACCTGAAAAAAAAATGTATGTTGAAATAAATTTCTAACTAATCCGGATTTTTAGAGGTGGGATTTAGAACCTACGTTGTATGATCATCTTTACCCACCAAATTAATCATTAAAACAAAACAAAAAGATTTGGATGAAAAAGTGTTTCGGGTCAATCTATGAATCCAACCCGTATAAAAAAGGTTACCCATCTTGACAGTCTAGTGATATGAATATGTATTCGGGATCAAGGTATCCCTGCAATAAGATATGAAATTCTTAAAAGATATGAGCAAACTAAACAAGTGAGTGAAATTTCCTATTTAGCAAACGTTTAACTCTTTATATAAAGCCCGCCTCGACTCCCTACCAGAATTACCCACTTTAACCATTGACCGACCCGCCCATTTTGCCACATCTTCTAGCAAGCTTTTGTCTTATATTAAGGAAAGCAACAAGGTCGGTCCACACAACATGGTTCCTCAGCCTTCTAATAATATGGAAAAAGACTTACGGGTGTTCCTCTAACAACGGTGGATACATAGTTAGGACTGAATCCATAGTCATCGCGACGCGACGAGAATTAAATCATAGAAAATTATTTGTATGAAGATGTCATAAGCAAGATTTGTTTGTATGAAGATGTCCTAAGCAGAATGTGTTTATATCGTAACAAACAAACATGTAAAAACAATATAATACGATGCTTTAAGTGCATTTTAAATGTAATTCACTAACATTGCAACAAGTCCAAGATCTGAAACATATGTAGCATATACTACAAGTACAATCTCATAAGATTCCATAGATGACATTGTCTCTTTACAGCTACACAAGATTAGAGAAACCTATGTTTCAGTGATTGTTAATGGAAAAAAAAACCAGGCTTGATATGATAGGAACTTTATTCATATCCAAATAACTAGAGAAACTATATATTACATTTGACATTCTAAAAAATAATTGCATTGCTTACAATGTTCGCTTATACAAATTTACAACTCTTTATGGAAAATTTCTTTATGTATCATCGAGGATACACAATGGGGTTACCACCACCACTAAGATCACTCGCTGGCATGTTTGATGAGCAATAAAATAAAGACGTTGATGTAATATATAGTTTTGTCGGGCTTATCGTCGGTCCACACAGCAAGGTTCCTCAGCCTTCTAATAAGATGGAAAAAGACTTACGGGTGTTCCTCTAACAACGGTGGATACATAGTTAGGACCGACGCCATAGTCATCCAAAAGTGGTACAAGCCTTCAAAGTCCAAAGTCAGCAACTTTGGCAGTCAGTTTGGAGTCAATGAGAATGTTGCTTGTTTTGATATCATGGTGGAATATAGGTGGGTTAACTTCTGTGTGAAGATAAAGAATGCCTTTGGCTGAATCCAATGCTACGTTTAACCTCATTCGGAAGCTCAAGGACTCTCGATATTTGGCTGTAAATGCAATACATAATCCCTTTCAAAACGCACATCAAAAAACTACTAAAATGCAAAATCTCATGTCTTAAAAGTTTCATACCGTTAAGCCAATCACGTAGTGTTCCCCGAGAAATAAACTCATAAACCAACATCTGCATAAGTCCAAAGAACACTTGCCAACTGAAAGAATACTTGTTCTTGTTGCAATGAAGTATAAGGCTATAAGCAAATGTTCAGATAAAAATTAATAGCAACAAAACCAAAATAATACATGTTTGTGTACCTCATTGCAGTATCCAACAAGCGATACTAAATTTCGGTGATGTAATCTTGACAAAAGTTCTATCTTTGTCAAAAATTCCTTTTCACCTTATCAAGATCCTTCTTCTGCACGTTTAATAGCTACCACTGTTCCATCCCATAATATTCCTTTATAAACCTTCCCATAACCAACTCGACCAACAACACTCGAGCTATTAAAGTTTTGAGTTGCGAGTGCCATTTCTTGAAAGGTAAAGCTTTTAACACTGTCAATATTGACCGAAAGTTTTGCGACTGGTAAGAATAACATAAGAATTTTGAACAAACGAGAGTTTTGGATATACCCAAAGAGCTACCCATTTGATGTTCTAGTGATATGGGTCAAACAGACAAAGTTGCCCAAAGTGTATCTGAATGCATAATACCTCTTTACAAAACAAATTTGATTATTACTGAAGTTATAGAAATTTTGTATTCATAATTGACTGATGACGTATAATAGGTTTACCAGGCCTGAACCGTATTATCACAATGGCCCCAGGCCCAACTAAGCAAATAACACAACTAAAAGGTACAATGGACCAAATTAAGCCCAGACTAACTGGCTACGGTCCGGAAGCAGCAAGATGGACGGAACCAGACGACACTTCCTCAAGGCAGCGGAAGGCCGCTGGATAATCCCAAGTCCGCAAGTTACGATTATAAGCGGACCCTTGCCCGACGAGGGTCCTACTTCGGTCCACAATCAGAATTGAGCGAAATATTAGGAAAACCTAATATTTGGCTCACCTATAAAAAGGGGTACTCTGACACCCCACAAGGTATGATTTTCTGACCACATTTCACACACATATTCTCTGACATTCTCTGACATACATGAATACTTACTTTCATGCCGGAGTCTAATCGTGGGGTCCGTCCCTACGATAAGACTAACGGTTTACCTTTATTTGTGCAGGATATCATCCATTCACTTGGCTCAGTACAAGATCCTATTCATTGGCCCAGCCCAATAACCATTCAGATCCATCTTATTAACATGTAACATATTTTGTACTAACAAGTTGGCGCCATCCATGGATTACGAATACAACCACGTTTCCTAAAATACTCACCATGAGCATTGACGAACAAACATCCCTTAGCCAGCCCACGTTCGTCGTACGGAATACGCTAGGGAAAGAGTCAGTTCCGTAGGATCCAGGCAGGATTGTTTCCGATGAAGCCCTGCGAAAATACTGCGATAGGAACTACCATCAGATTCTACCGATCATAGCTGAAAAATTGCACCAAGAGAAAATGCAACAAGAACAGCTTAAAGCAGTAAAAGCTCGTCTCAATTTTGAGGAGGCCTCACATCATTCTGAGTCAGAAACACCAATCAGAAGAAAAGGTCTCGAGGAAAGGCTCAGACCAAGGTATGTCCGCAGCAGATCCGGAAGTCCTGAGCCAAGGCGTGGCCGCTCCAAGTCACCTAAGAAAAAGGATCCGGAAAAGAAAACAGTGTTCAAAAGATTGGGAAAAGGTGTGTTTCATAGGCTCGGAGACAAGGGGAAGAGTGTGTCGGCGTATTCAGACAACTCAAGGCGTTCGTCACACCAAAGTTGCCACAGAGACACAAAAAGTTATCACCAAATATCTCGTTCAAGAGCAACGGAATCCGCTTCCGAGAGATGTTATAATAAAAGGGCATCTTCGAGAAGAACGGAGGAGTTGTCAGAAAGCGAAGGTAGCGCGGGAGGTCATTGGAAGTCGAAATCAAAAAGGCAAAAGTCGAGCATTGAGGACGATCTATCCCAACCATGGGTATGTGAAAAGACAGATCCCTTCACTCCTCGGATTCGTTACTTTGACTTCCCAAAAACCCGAATGCCTAGCCACATCAAGACATATGACGGAAGCGAAGATCCAGAAGACCACTTAAAGATTTTCTAGTCGGCTGCTAAGACAGAACGATGGGCAATGCCAACATGGTGTCATATGTTCAATTATACACTTACTGGAAATGCCAGAGTATGGTTCGACGATCTCCCCAAGGAATCAATTGATAGCTATGATGACTTAAAGAAATCATTCTTGGAAAACTACCTCCAGCTGAAGAAATGCATTAAAGACTCGGTCAAAATCCATAATATCAGGCAGAGAGACGGGGAGTCTACAGAAGAATTCGTGCGGAGGTACAAGCTTGAATGCAGGGACGTGAAGGGAGCTCCGGAATGCATGAAAATCTCCGGATTCATGCACGGAATTACCAATCCCGAGCTAATCAAGCGACTACATGACAAAATTCCCAAGTCAGTAGACGAAATGATGAGGGTAACTACATCATTCCTTCGACGAGAGGTAGCAGCCTCTAACCGTGAACAGAAGAAGTCATTCTCGTCATGGAAATAGCAAGAGACTAACCAGAAGCAAAATTTCAAAAAAGGAGGCTTTCGGAACCAACAAAGATCGGAAAGGAAGCAAGATCAGTTTACACTACTTACAAAAATGCCCAAAGAAATTTTCTCTCTAGACATAGGAAAATTCAAAGCTCCGCCACCAATGACAACCCTGGTTGAAAAAGAGAACCATGCAAAATTTTGCGAGTTCCACGACGAAGTAGGGCATAACACAAATGAATTTATGCACCTAAGGAAACATATTGAAGAAATGCTCAAAGCAGGAAAGCTGTCACACTTAATCAAAGAGCTCAAATAGAACAACGGAAAAGAGCAACTTAAGGTAACAAAGAAGGAAGAAGCATCTGGAAAAGACAAAGCACTAGCTATACTAATGGTCCAACCTTGGGAAAGAGTGGCTAGGAAAAAGATAACACAAAGTTTCTCTCCTAGCACAGATATATCTTTCCCACCTCTGGACGAGGACGAAGGAACAGAAGGACCAATGATCATTAAGGCGGAAATAGGAGGACATTGCATACACCGCATGTATGTGGACGGCGGATCAGCTTCAGAAATACTGTATGAACACTGTTTTAGCCGACTACGTCTGGAAATAAAAAACCAATTAGTGCCCGCGACCACCCCTTTGATTGGATTTAGTGGTGAGATAATATGGTCGATAGGGCAAATAGAACTATTGGTAACAATCGGAGACGAAGAGCACTCCGCTTTAGCTTGGATGAATTTTGTGGTCGTAAGATCACCATCCCCGTACAATGGAATTATTGGAAGACCTGGAGTCAGGAAGTTGTACGCAGTCATGTCAACAACTCACGGAATGCTAAAGATCCTGGTAGAAGGGGGAATAATCACCTTAAAAGCAGCAGGTTGGTCCCGCAGGAATGTGCGATGGTCTCCGGACCTGAAGGGACCCCATCAGCTACCAAGCCAATAACAGAAGAAAGGGTCAAAGTAGCAATAAACCCAGAATATCCAGAACAAACAGTAATGATTGGTTCCACCCTCACCGAGGAAGGCCGTAACAAGTTGTGTGGTTTACTCCAGCGTAACTTGGACATCTTTGCCTGGAAACCTGCGGATATGACTGGCGTCCCAAGACACATTACGAAACATTGCCTAAATGTACGGGAGGGATGTTCTCCAGTTAGACAAAAGAAAAGAGGGCAAGCAGCTGATAGAAACCAAGCAATACAGGAAGAAGTCGGGAAACTTATGGAAGCAGGAATAATGAAGGAAGTACACTACCATGACTGGTTGTCCAACCCAATAATGGTAAAAAAGCATGATGAAAGTTAGAGGATGTGCGTTGATTTCAAAGATCTAAACAAAGCATGCCTAAAAGACGGTTATCCGCTACCGGAAATAGACTGGAAAGTAGAATCCTTGTGTGGATTCCCTTTCAAATGCTTTTTAGATGCATACAAAGGCTATCACCAAATACAAATGGCAAAGAAAGATGAAGAGAAAACCGCATTCATCACAAGCCAATGAATATTCTGCTATACAATGATGCCTTTTGGTCTCAGGAATGCCGAGGAAACCTATCAACGACTGGTGGATAACGTTCCACAAACAGATTGGCAAAAATCTGGAAGTATACGTGGACGACCTTGTCATCAAAAGCCGCACGGAAGATAAGATAGTAAGAGATATAGAAGAAACATTTAAGACTCTAAAGGAAATTAACATGAAACTTAATCCTAAAAAGTGTACTTTTGGGGTAGAGGAAGGAATGTTTCTAGGGTACAAAGTTAACACCAGGGGGTTGAAAGTATGTCCGGATAAGGTGGATGCCGTCCTAAGTCTCCCATCCCCAAAATGCTTGAAAGATGTGCAAAAGTTAAACAGAAAGCTCGCAAGCCTGAACAGGTTCCTGGCCAAATCAGCAGAGAAATCTTTACCATTCTTTAAAACTTTGAAAAAATGCACGAAGAAAAGTGATTTCCATTGGACAACGGAAGCTGAAGAAGCGTTCAAGCAAATGAAGCAGCTAATAGCTGAACTCCCTATGCTAATGGCACCAATGGAAAAAGAGGAGCTCATTGTCTACTTGGCCGCGGCAAAGAGACGGTAAGCGCGGTCCTGATAACGGAAAGGGAAGCTAAACAAATGCCTATCTATTTTGTCAGCAGGGCGTTGAGAGGTCCAAAACTAAACTACACGTCAATGGAAAAATTAGTGTTGGCCTTAGTGCATGCTAGTAAGCGCCTAAAAAGGTATTTTCAAGCACACAAAATTATAGTAGTCATGGACCAACCTATACAACAGATATTATCAAGACCGGAAGTAGCAGGAAGGCTACAGAAGTGGAGTATTGAGTTAGGAGAATATGCTATACATTACAGACCCAGAGTATCAGTCAAAGGACATATATTAGCAGACTTCATAGTCGAAAGACCAGAAGACAACTCTTCGGATACTCCGATGGAAACGGAAGAAGAGCTCCCTGAGCTATGGATTTTGTTTACGGACGGATCCTCCTGCACGGATGGTTCTGGAGCAGGACTAATACTCACAAACCTAGAAGGAATGGAGTTCACTTATGCTCTAAGATTTAGGTTTGACGCAACAAACAACGAAGCAGAATATGAAGCTTTGATTGATGGACTAAGGATATCGGAACAAATGGGCGTGAAAAACCTTCAAGCAAATGTGGATTCACGTCTAGTGGCTAATCAAGTGAACGGAACGTATGTTGCAAAAGAGGCTGACATGATCCGTTACCTGGAAAAGGTAAGAGCACTCACAGGAAGCTTCAAGGCATTCTCAATTAAACAAATCCCTAGAAGTGAGAACAAAAAAGTCGATGCTTTAAGCAAAATAGCTTCAACAAGCTTTGCGCACCTAAGTAAGCAAGTACTGGTCGAAGAGTTAAAAGAAAAGTCCATCAACGAAGTAGAAATATTGGCAGTGGTAGAAGAAGAAGGAGACACGTGGATGACTCCTCTTTTCAAGTACCTCGCGGAGGGAACTTTACTAGCGTAAGTGAAGAAAGCAAGAGCAATAAGACGTAAGTCTTGGCGGTTCGCCGTAATTAATGGGGCCCTTTACAAAAAAATCTTTTCTTGGCCCATGGCTAAGATGCGTAGGGCCTCTTCAAGCCAACTATTGATTTGAGGTCTTTAGTATATATAATATATAAGTAATATATATATAACTAAATATCAATTATGAAGAGAGAGTATGTATTCCGTGAGGCTTTTAAAAAGATTTACTTTTATCCAAGGTACAACCCTAAAAAAAACCTTCCCGGGTCGTTTCCCGACGAGGCGTGAATTGAAAATCGAGGTTAAGTTCGTGATCGCGTGCTTGAATGATCAATATTTGATTTGGATTATATTTCTATAAATAAAGTGCAAAAATAACTAAAAGCAAGCCTAAAACGAAAGCAATTAAAGTTAAAACACGAAAAACGATAACGAGATCTTAAACTCGTTTTTTAAAAACCTAAATTCTACGAATTTGACCCTAAAAATGCAAATTTAATTTTTTACAATCCTAAATGATTAAAAATAATTTTAGATAAAAGAATTATATTTTTTACTTTTATTTTATTTATTATGAATTAAAAACAGTTTTTATCTAAATTAAATATTAAAAATATTAAACTAATTATAAAAAATCTGAAAAAATCAAGAAAAGTACTTTGAACTATTTTGAACCTAAGAAAAATAAGACGGGCCAACCAACTTATCTCAATAAGCTGGAAATAAGCCTAAAAGGGCTTATTCCCTAAACTGCCAAAAAGATCATAAATATTAAATGGTGCAAGGTAATAATCGAAAAAGACCCCAGGGCAGTTGGTTGTGTGGTGTGGTGTTAAAACTAGGTTGAGGTTGGTTGAGGTCCAGGGTTCGAGCCTGGCTCACCATTGACTTCCCAATTTCCCTAGTTTTTATTTTTTTGAAAATTTCTTTTTGAAAAAGTTTTATAACTTAAAAATAAGCCACTTTTGAAAAATGACCTTTTATACAAACTTAAAATAAGCTGGAAATAAGCACCTAAAAGGTGACAGACTTGGTTTTAAACTAAGTGAACAAAAGCTAAACTGTTTGGCTTTTTTGGACTTAATAAACAAATGGAAAAACAAATGAGCTTATGATAGCTTATTACTGAAGCCTAAATAACACTAAGGATCAAGAAATAAGCAAACTTGGCCAAGCAAAAAGGCAAGAAAAGCAAAGCAAGCATGTTTGACTTAAAAGCTTTAAGGCTTTTAATATCAAACTGTCATGGCTTATATGCTACTATAAGCTTAGGCCAAAGCCTAATAAGCCTCAAACACTTTTATCCTAACCTAATAAGCAAATAATAAAACACAACTAAAGCAATCCTAACAGCTAAAATTCTCAAATAAGCAATTAAGCAATTTGGCTAAGACTTTTAACCAAACAGCCAAAGGGGGCACTTTTAAGCTAAATTTTAAACTACTTAAGCTATCCTTATGGGTCTAAAATCTAAAAACAGTTAAAGATAGTACTATAAGCTATAAGAAAAAGCAAAGTTTACACATTTTGAAAAACAAATAAGCTAGAAAAATGCTTTTGAAAATGCCTGATTTTCCTAAATCCTACTTTTTTTTTGTTTTTTCATGTTTTTATAAAAGACAAAAGGCTAACTGCAGGCCTAATTTTAAGCTAGTAGATAAAAGGTAAACTTCAAAATAAGCTCAAACAGATTGAGCTTATATCCTAATGATCTTATGCTCTTAAATTCAGACTCTAAAAACAACTTTAACTAATCTAAATTTGAGATTGTAAAAGGACTTTTAACTTTTGAAAAATGACTTAATACCTATGACAGTTTTGTACCAAATCACAAGTGCAAATGCACACTTAAACTACTCCTATCCTACTGCATTCTTACTCTAAAAGGACACTAAACAAAGCCTCAAAACAATCTTTTAAGCAAAGATCAAGTACAAACAGTTTGAACAAATTTCAAACCCACGGATTTAAAGAACTTGTACAAGACACCTTAAAACTTGATTTTACACTTTAAAAACTTTTAAAACGGATTAGAACTACTTAAATAAGTTTGTTAAAGTTGACTTAGTGACCCAAAACAATTTTGAACCATTTTTAACCCATTTTGTCTATTAACCCAAACACCCCTTTAAGCATCCAAAATCCATTTTAAACTTGATTTTTACTGATTTAAGCTAAGGTTATTGAAAACAGATGACAAACAATCAAACTTAAGACCTAATAAGCAAATTTTAACTACTGAAAAGCATTTATCAATAAGCAAATAAGAACAACGGTTTAAAGCTAATAATTGACAGTTTTAAGTAAAAACATAACTAAATGACATAAAAGTAATATGCAAGCATAAATAAGAAATGAATAACATAAATAAGAAAATAATAAGCAGCAATGAGCAGTAAATAAGTAGAGAAATAAGCCAACAGTAATTAAGCTAAAAACTTGAAAAATGAAAACTTACAAAACCCTTTGCTTAAACAAGGGTATAAAATGCTCTTAGAGCTATTATACAAGCTCTAGCTTGTTAGAAACAAGCTAGTGACAACAATAAGCCCATCCCTTTTTGGCTTATCATCCACAAGAGCTTTTTGAGTGATTTTTGGTAAAAAGGGCTTAAACCCTATAAACTATGGAAAAGTTTATATGGTCTAAGTCAAACAGCTTAAGCAACAAGTAAAACAGCTTAAGAGAGCTTATGAAACATTTTTATAAAATGCGTTAACATAAAAACAGGATTTTAGCATAAAAACTTAAATTTCATTAAACTTAAAAAAATAGTACAAAGCTTTTTAAAAAAAAGTACAATAAACAAACTTCATATAAGCTGAAAATATAAAAACTAAGGGACTTACAAAGTGATCACATCTCACTATCTCTCTAGCTGTAAAAACCAAATGTCTTGTGTCTTTAATCCTTTGCTTCTTCTGTGAGTGAGTAGAAGAGGTGTGTTCTTGTGTGAGTAACTTTTAAGTTTTTTATCAAAGCCCACCAATTATCTTGGTCAACAGTAGTATCATCTAAGCCTTGATTATATAAGTCTTATCAACGAATCATAAAATTAGAGGATTGCCAAGGGGAATTGGCAGTTTTATGGGGTGGGTCGAAGGTGAAAGTGATTGTTTTGTCTAATTGGGGTGCAAGGCGAGTGAAAATGACAGGGATGAGAATAGTATAAAAGGGCGGAAAGGTTTTTTATTTGGGTGAACAGGGTAACGGGGTTAATGAGGTTAAGGTGTAAGGACTAACCATGTTAGTCCTTAAGGACTAATGGTGTAAATACTTTTGGGTGTATAGGATAAAGGGGGTTAACGGGTGTTATATGATTTGGCTTATGTGTAATGAATTGGGTCGGGTTAGGATTCATGGACTTTAAGGGTTGTTTGGACTTGTTAAACCTTATATGATTTATAGTAAAAGCTTAATGGGCTGACCCGACCCATTAAAATAGTACGGGTTGGCCTATTTAAGATTTCTTCGGATTTGGCTTCGTCTTTGACTTGTTGACTTTGACTTTTTTACTGGTTGATTTGACTTTTCACGCTCTTTTCATTCTCGTGCTCTGTTTTATCCGTTTTGACTTGATTTTTGTCATTTAGTGAATATCCGTTACTTGCACAGTCATAAATCACAAAACACACAAATACAATGTATTTTTGGTATATTTGGTCATAACTTAGCCACGTTTTTAGAGTAACAAGGTAATGTGTAAATTAATCACATACCAAAATCGCCCATACTAAACCATTGACGTGTCCTCACGCAATACCATAAGTAAACACTTAGGAAAACAAAGAATCTCAATCCCCCTCGACTAATTACCTCGAAAAGTAGCTAAGTGTTCATCATGGGGAATTAAAGAATCATTAGTTTTGAAAAGCCCCGTTTTGACCATTTTTAAATATTTACACTTATTACCACACATATTTTTGTATTTTTCCAATTTTCTCTTTTTTTGTACTTTTTATTTTTAACCAACTAGAATGTCCGGACTTTCGTTATTTTCATAACCTTTAGGGTCACGGAATAAGAAGTACTTCAATCCTAAAATGCCTAAAAAGATAAATTCATCGTCCTCGATTCTTCACCCGCCCTAAACTAGGCTTAAAAACGAAATCATCGTTAAATATAAGCTAAGATGCTAACACTACTCATACTTGTACCTTGTGAAAATTTTCGCTCTCGACAATTATTATATCTTAGGTGAATGTGCTTATTTCGAAATTCAACCAAAAACCAGACATTTTGCAAAATTTCTATGCTTCACGTTCCACCCAAAAGTAATGAGTTTGAAGGCGAGATCATCCCATGTAGCGACTTTTGTCTTGGCACATCCCAACCTTGCGGCTAAGTGACCAGGCTTTTGACACCCCATAGAGACTAGTATCGGGACTCACGGACCTTTGGTTTCAAAACCCTTGGATTTCCCGTTTATACATCAAAACACAACTTAAAATGAAATAGTCTTAGTTCAAAAACATATTTAAATTTAAGAAAAAGAGATTTTCCCTATATTTATTAAATCACACTATATTACACTTAATATATTTCCTTTAAACTAAGGAAATCCTCGACCTTTTAGAAGGCTGTAACATCAGTTGTGAGCCGGCAAAATGCAACAAACTTTTATCAGTCTCGGATAATTACTATGTGCCTTATTTAGAAGACTGCAATATCGGTTGTGAGCCGACAAGATGCAGTAAACTTTTAGTAGCCCACAGTTTTGTTATTATTATTACCTCATTTTTCATTTTTTTCATTTTTTAAACACTTTATATTACCATGATATAGAGAAAATTTCTTTTTAGAAAATTTAAGTATAAATTTGAACTAAGACTAAAATTATTGATATCGACCATACTTCAAAAATCGTTGATATAAGTTTAATTTTCGGAGAGAGCACGTATTATTAGTCCGGTTAGAAGCTTATGGGAGAGAAAAGCCACAAATTACACTTATGAGCTCTTAAGATTTCCAACTAATCCTTGATTAGCATCTAACTCATAATTAACTCTATCATTTCTCATTCTTCGCAAATTTAAAATCTTTAATAAAAATATCCGCGAATGCTTAGTCTAAAAGTTAAGGGACAAGCTAGAGCTCAACACGCTCGATCGAGTCAAAATTTATTCTTACTCTACCCAGCAGGAAAGTCAACATTGTGATAAAACACTTATTTTATTTTTGGAAATTTTAAAATTTTTCATTTTTTTGGTATATTGGTGGTAAAAACGGGATTACGTGAAAACAACGACTGCAGGCACAATCAAATTGATAGATCCCCCCATACTAGAATTGAACATTGTCCTCAATGTTTTAAGAAGGGTCTCTACGTAAATCTAAAGCCGTTTATTAAGTGTGCTCAATGATAAACGTTAGTCGATAAGATTGGATATTGGATTCCTAAAATCATGATAAGGATTGAAGCACGAGTGAACGAAGGACAAAACCACGAGCACAAGAGGCTTCATAATCCGGGGCAATCTTGGACATACAATAAAAACCACAAAACACGAGAAAGGAAGAGGCGAGCCTCCTCACATCACACTTATACATTACTACCATTATAATTAGGATAAGCATGGGTTGCCACCCACGAAGTGCTTGTTTAAGGTCACTAAGCTTGACCCGTCCCCCAAATTGAGTTGTTCATGGGGGATAAAAATGGAGACATAGAACATCCAAAACACGGATGTCCTCTCCATAAGAGCAAGGAAAAATCTCCATCGGGCTTTCAAAAATATTAATGACTTTGAAAGCTTTAGAGTCCCGATGAGATAATTCCGGTAGTAGCGAATGAACTCCTTTAGAAATGAGAATCCCGAGGTTGAAAACTTTTTCCTCATTTTCGGATGAAAACGCGCGTAAAGTTCCAGACCCGGGAATTTCTATGTGGAAGGGAAGTTCATGATCAGAAAGAGGAGGATTATAATCCTCAAGAATTAAAAAAGCATTAGATGAGGATATCTTCTTTACATTCTTATCTGGTGTTACTCGATTGGTGACTTCATAAAGGTTCTCATGAACGAGTATACCCGGATTGAATACTTTTTCCTTGTTTTCGGTTGAAATTAAAGTATCAACCTCAGAAAAATCCTCATAGAGAACCGAGTCACTCTCCAAGAAATGACGAAGGAAACTACTTGATCCAGTAGAATCATTCAACAAGATCATCATCGACATCATCATATAATGGTGGAGATGAATAATCAAGAGTATGTTCATCGGTGAACATCTCGGGAATGGTATCAACATGATCGTTATTAGGATCTGCAAGATTACCCTCATCAACCGAATCCTCAAGAATAGAATCCATTTCCTTGGTAGGATCATGGTTAAGCAAATATTCTATTTCTCTATGATCGAATTCGATATTAAAAGGAAGATCATCATTTCCTAGTGGAAATGTAATAAGAGCGAGTTCATCGGTGAACTCCTCAAGAGAATAATCACTAATCTCAGAAGTTGTGAGACTAGGAAAAGAAGAAGTGGTACTGCCACTTAATGGATTGACATTAGGAGAGGGAGGGAGATCCTTGATAGAATCAAGATTTAGCAATTTCTAAATTAGAACAATGTCTCCCTCCGGATCAAAGATATCATCTTTAACTTCTGGTGAAGTTAAATCGAAAGTGAGTGAGTCGGGTTCCGAAGAAAAAGTGGGATTGCCACTCAGATGATTTGTCATTTTCTCATTTGCGAACAAGTCTTCAAGATAATATTTGTAAGAAATATTGTAAATATCAATCATGTTGATTGATTCTCTTTGATGTTTATTAGAATAACTTGAAGTGCCATGTTTCATATTCATGATTAATCTTTCGTCACAATCACGAAGAATTAATTCTTCTCCGTGCACGTCAATCAAAGCACGAGCAGTCCTCAAGAAAGGTCTTCCCAAGATAAGGGGAACTCGAGGATCGCTTTCATAATTGACGATGACGAAATTAGCAGGGAACGTAAACCTTCCTACCGAAACAAAAACATCCCTTGCAATTCCAGCTGGTATACAAACCGACCGGTTAGCTAATTCAAGGGTCATTCGGGTGGATATAAGTTCGGATAAACCTAACTTTTTCCAAACCGAGAGTGGCATCAAGTTGATACTGGCACCTAGATCGGCTAAGGCCTTGCAATTAAGCTCACTAAAACTACACGGAATGATAAATTTCCGAGGGTCTCCAAGTTTCTTGGGTAACTTCTTAAGGATAACCGCTGAGCAATTTTCATTGAGGGGTGTATTTTCCAGTTCTAAAAGTTTCTCCTTATTGGAAAGGAGAGCTTTAAGCATTTTCTGGTACTTCAGAATTAGAATTAATGCATCATCAAGAGAGATATTGATGTGAAGTTGTTTGAACATTTGCCAAAACTTATGAATTTGTATTTCATCTTTGTCTTGCTGTTTTTCCTTGTTCATCCTTGAAGGATAAGGGATATTGGGGGTGAAGCGGATCCCTTTTTGGCATCGTATAAAATTTTTGTAAAGGAGCTTGAGGTTTTTAGACAAGAGGAGGTGGGACCTTAATGGTATACTCAACGAGTTCCGGGTCCGTTAACGTCTCCTCTACTCGTTCATCGTCCTACGGATTAATTAATGGAGGAGGCATTGGAACGGAAGGTCCATCTAAAACAATACCACTTTGGGTGGTGATGGATTTCAATTTACCTTTCGGGTTAGAAATGCTGTTGCTAGGGAGTGATCCCGAACCCGAAGAAGAAGCGGTGTTCATTTGAAAGAAACTAGCCATCATGCTCTTAATGTCATTTGTTAATTTATTTTTGAAAGCATTATTTTGATTCTGCATTGTAGACTGCATTTCACTTCTTAATTCTGATTTCAAATTACTGATATGATTTCTCATAGCTTGCATACTAGCCTCATTTGTTTTCTTAAATTTCTCCAAGTCACTCAGAGTGGCAACTTGAGTTTGTTGAATCGGAGCTTGATAAGACGTATTTCCCTCATTGAAGTTATTTCCTCGATTCTGGTTAAACCCTTGATTTTACACATTTGGTTGAGCAAAACCGGGTGGCCGAAATTGATTAGCTACACTTTGAGGATGATAACCGGTATTTCCCTGATTGTAGTTTACTGCGGCTGCTGAAACATATCCCTGAATATTGTCTTGATAACCCAAAAAATGTTGCAATCGGTGGTGGGACACTGTCGGTAAGAATGAACACCGCCACAAGTGACACATGATTCCTCAATAGCTTTTACGGAAGCATGAGCTGGGGTTACTTGATGTTGTTTAAACATCGCGGTCATGGCACTAGTTACGGCACTAGCTACGGCACTGGCTATCTCTGAAGAATTGACATTACTTGCTTTTACTTGAGAAACAATCGGTTTGTTTCTTGAATTATGAACTTTTGATTTGTTTTTAATGATTTTCAACACATCTTGTGCACTTCTTTCCAAAAGATTGCCACCGGCGGTAGAATTTAAAGAATCTTGATCAGATGGGATTAAACTATTATAAAAGGTATCGAGTTGATGCAATTCGGTAAAACCGTAATGGGGGCATGCTCGAAGAAGATCCTTGAATCGGTCCCATGCCTCACTAAACGTTTCCTAAAACTTTTGATTAAAATTTGAAATTTCATTCCGGAGATTTGTTGTTTTTGAGGGAGGAAAGAAATGGTTAATAAACTTGGACACAAGATCAACCCAAGTTAGAATAGAACGAGGAGGTTCTTTGTCGAGCCAAATCCGGGCCGGACCATCGATAGAAAATGGAAAAAGCATAAGCTTAATCGACGTCTCGGGCACATCTTTGTACTTCAACGTAGAAGTAATCTTGTTAAAATATCGAATATGAGCATGAGGATCTTCTTTCTCAAAACCGAAGAATTGTTTTGAAGTTACAAGATTGATTAGACTATGCTTGAGCTCGAAATGCTCAGCGGGAATGGGTGGTACTACGATTGCCTCCGCATAACCCTCGGTGGGTGCTCGGAGTAATTCCGCCATAGTACATTGATCGGCCATCGTAACTACGGGAGTCTCTACAAGAGAAAACGGTTCGACTCTTTGTATAGGACGTCTACGATTACGACGTTTCGGAATCGTAGAAGTAGGATTCCTAGAAGGTTCACCAACGAATTTTGACAAAGGGCGAGTTTGCATACACTAAGAACAAAATAAGAGAAAATAAAAAAGAGAAAAATATTTTTGTAACCGATAATCAAACGAGTGTACGGTAGCTCTCTAGAAAATGCACAAAGAAGCGGAGGAGCGGGTAAGCGCGAAGCTATTAAAAACCTTCTCCTTTCGGGTCGAAGTTCGTAGGATCGACCCTCCTTATACCTCTCTTATAGTTTGTAATCTAAAGGTGGGCCGAATTCACAAGTGACACAACGGTTGATTTTGATGGTTTTTCAATTTTTTTGGAATTTTTGATTACTTGATAATAGAAAAAATATATTCACAAATGAAAGTGATAACTTCACGAGGAAGGGTCTTCAAACACTAATCTTCGAACGTAAACACGAGAATCGCACACACCTCCCCAGCAGCGACGCCAAAAATTGATTCGAATTCTTTAATCTATATAATATATAAGTATAATATATATATAACTAAATATCAAATAAAAGAAGAGAGAGTAAGTATTCTGTAAGGCTTTTAAAGAAGGAGATATTCACTTTTGTCCAAAGTAAAACCCTAAAAAACTTTCCCGGGTCGTCTCCCGACGAGGTGCGAATGGAAAATCATGATTAAGTTCTAAGTTCGTGATCGTGTGTTTGAATGATTCAATATTTTATTTGGATTCTATTTCTACAATTAATATGCAAAAACAACTAAAAGCAAGCCTAAAATTGAAGCAATTAAAGCTAAAACACAAAAAACGATAACGGGATTCAAATCCCGTTCTTTAAAAACCTAAATTCTACAAATTTAATCCTACAAATGCAAATTTAATTTTTAATAGTCCTAAATGATTAATAAAATTTTTAGAAAAAAAAATTATATTTTTTTGACTTTTATTTTATTTATTATAAATTAAAAACGGATTTAATCTAAAAAAATTAATTAAAAATACTAAACTAATTTTCAAAATTCTAAAAAAATTACAGAAATTACTTTAAGCTATTCTAATCCTAAGAAAAATAAAACGGGGTCAACAACTTATTTGAATAAGCTAGAAATAAGCAAACTATGGCTGATAAGCTAAAAGGGTGAAAAAGGGTTAAATATTAAATAGGGTGAATGGTTAACGGAAAAGACCCAAGGGCGAGTTGGTGATGAGTGTGGTGTTAAAATGCTATGCAGTTAAGGTTGAGGTCCCAGGTTCGAAACTGGGGCTTCCCTATACGACATAACATTTTTTTTATTTTTTATTTTGAAAAAGCTTCTAATAAGCTAAGTAAGCAACTTTAACAAAAGCACTTTTTATAAAAACCAATAATAAGCCAGGAATAAGCTAAATGAAGACACAATTTTGGTGCTTAAGCTAAATGACAACTTGCTAACACTGCTTGATCTTTTAAGACTTAATAAGCTAAAGAAAGAACTAAATAAACTAAAGTAGACCAAGTCCCTAACCTAATAAGCACTATTAACTAAAAATAAGCAAGCAAATAAGCTAGGATAAGCAGATTTGACTTAAAAGCTAAGGCTTTTGATTCTTAAGCTGTTTTTAAGAAAAAGCTTCAATAAGCTCAAACTTAAACAAAATAAGCTACTAGATACTAAAACCTAACCTAATAAGCAAAACTAAACACAAATTAAGCAATCCTAATAAGCAACAAGCTCAGAAATCAAATAAGCAATTTTGGCTAATAAGTAAAAAAAACAGCCTACAAAGGCACTTTCAAGCTAAAAATTAAGCTAGTAAATGAAAAAGCTATAGTCTAAAACTTAAACACAGCTAAAGCTTAACCTACTAACTACTAGAAAAAACAAAGTTTAACATTTTGAATAACTAATAAGCTAAATAAAGGCTTATGAAAATGGCTAATTAACTCAGTATTAGCTGAGTTTTTTTTCAAGTTTTTATAAAGACAAAAACCTACTGTATGCCTATTTTTAAGCAAGTCAATAAGTTCTAAACCTCTAACTAAGCTGAAACAGATGAAGCTTACACTACAAAGAACTTGTGCTATCAATTTCAAATCCTAAAACTAACCTTAACTTATCTAAAATTGTAATTGAAAAAATAACTTTTTAAACTTAAAACTTGAAATAAAACTTGACAGATTTAAAACCAAAACCACAATGGCAAATGCACACTATAAAAAAACCTATCCTACTGCATTTTAACTCAAAATGAAACATAAACAAAACCTTAAAATAGTTTTTTGAACAAAGTTCAAATATAAGCAGTTTGAAAAGGTGTTAAGCCCATAAATTTTAAGAACTTTTAGAAGACACCTTACAACTTGATATTAGGCCTTAAAAACTTTTGACAACTGATTAAAAGGCTTATTTAAAACTTGTTAAAGTTTCTTAAGTGACCCAAACCAGTTTTAAACTATTTTTGACCCACTTTGCCTCTTAACCCAAACACTCCTTTAGGCATTCCAAATCCATTTTTGAACAGATTTTTTAATAATTTAAGCTAAGTTTATTAAAAACATATAACAAACAATCAATATTAAGCAATATTAAGCAATTTACAACAGAAGAAAAGCACTTTTGAATAAGCAAACCCAATAAGCAATATTAAGCTATAACTAACAGTTTTAATTTAGAACAAAACCAAGAACAATCTATAACAACAACTAAGCACAATAAGCAATAATCAATCTAAATAAGCATAAATAAGCACAGTTAAGCAGAAAATAAGCAGTAAATAAGCAAATGCATAAAAATAAGCTAAAAAGTAAAAGGTGGAACTTACAAGGCCCTTTGCTTAAACAAAGGGCATAAATGATCTTAAAATCCCTTCCAGAATTGGCTTTTCTTACCAACTAAGCTGTGGTAAATTTGAGAGTGGATTTTTAGTTATATTTCTCTTGTTTGAGAAGTATTTTGGAAAGAATTCTTACGGGATTAATACTATAAGTATATTAAATTTGTTTTCTACAAACCATTGTTGCATACAAGCTTGAGCTTCCGCAAGAGCTAAGCAGGGTTCACAACACTTTTCATGTATCCAATTTGAAGAGGTGTTATACCAATGATCCATTAACTGTGTTATTGGATGAACTACACGTTGATGACAAGCTTCAGTTTGTTGAGGAACCGGTCGAGATCATGGATCGAGAGGTCAAACAGTTGAGGCATAGCCGTGTCCCAATTGTCAAGGTAAGATGGAACTCCAGGAGAGGTCATGGGTTCACGTGGGAACGTGAAGACCAATTCAAGAAGAAATACCCGCATCTCTTCATCAAGACCGCACCGTCGCCAAGTGCCGCATCGTAAGCCTTGAGGACAAGGCTCATTTAACGGGGGAAGTCTATAACACCCTGTGTTTTCAAGTCATTGACGGCGTCAATAAATCTACTAATTATTTTTGGGTGTTGTACGCGTTTACTTTTAATTTCATGTATTGGGTAAAATCGCGTAAGCTAAAAACGATCGTTCGATGTAAACGGGCATCAAACAATTAAATGTTTACATCAAGCAAGTGTTAAGTAATTATTTTAAAGATAATTATTAACTTTGTTCATTTTATTTTTATTGGTTGCGTAAAGTGTTTACGTTTCGCGATAAAATACGTTTAGGCATACCCGGAACCACCAAAACTTTTCTACGCTTCAACAAATACCCACATTTATACCCAATACTCAAAAATCATAAAAATATATCATATATATCAATGTTAGGCCGGATTTGGTCCTATGGATACAAGAAATATCAAGAAAATCTTACAAATAGTATTTGTACAACACATCTCATTAAACCTTATGACAATTTCAATCAAAGCCCATACCTAGACCATAAGGTCTTCCCCATTTTGCTCATCTTGTCTAGGACTTACTATTGCATCTTTTTGACTAACACATGCCATATATACATCATACATTACAAGTATTATCATTTACAACACAAAACACTTAGTAAAAAGATCAAAAACCTCTCCTTTTCTCTCTTGGCACCCCACGGCTCAAAACACCCCATTATAATAATCCATACAAAATTTTCTTCATCATATACAAGCCCTTACACATTACTCCTAAGATATACTAAGGTACTTGCAAGTATTGGTTAACCATTTACAAGTATTTATCAAGAAAAGGAAGCTAGGGTTTATATTTGGAAAACTAGGGTTTTCTTGTTTGCAAGCTTTGATTTAAAGTCTAAACAAGGGTTTAGCACATATTGGTCATCATCATCATTCATCACTAAGGTTACCTAAAACCTTTATCTTTTCATTTTCATGATTATATGTGTATATGATGTTTATGTAGTAAAATCACCATTAGGACCTTTTTAACATGTAAAATGTATTTTTACTTGTGGTTATGAATTTGTGCACTTATACACATGTTATGTTGATGGTAAGATCATGTTATAAATGAATACATAAGTGTTTTACAATCTTGGTTAAGCCTAAAAAGTGTTAATGCAAGATTAGGGTTTCTAATGATTTACTTAAAAAGCTACAAGTAAATGTGTATAAATAACTTGTTAATATTGTTACCATGGGTATGAACTAATGGACTTTAATATATATAAGACATATGACATATGTAATTATAAAAGGCTTGTGGTAATTATTAAGTTGGAAAGTATAGAAAGTAAGTTATAAAAACAAAGTTATACAAATAAACTCAAAAAGACATTTAGGGGCTGTTTTGGTTCGTGTCCTATGACAGCCATATTATGAACTATAAAGATAGTACACCTCATGACGATTCCAAAAAGATAAGAAACTCGAAAAACGGATTAATAACGAAAAAGATACGCTAATTACGAGTTATACGTTAATTAAACGGGTTTATAAAATAACTTTTATAAAAATTATATAAAACAGAAAGTTTGGTATTTTTAACAAATTATACATAATTTTAGGATTCCAAAACAATAAGAAACGTAATTTTTTGATTAAAAACGAAGAAGTTATGAATTACGCAAGTTTATATACTTAAAATGTATAAAAATATTTTTATAAAACTATTTTTATAAAAAGTTACTGTTCATGACAGAAACATTAATTTTTGTAAACTTCATAAATAAATAGAACTTTCAATTACGAGAACGTGCTCGAAAGAATTACTAAAAACGGAGCTAAAACGAATAAAATACGACGTTTACGATAATTCGAGTTTATAAAAGTAATTTTATAAACTATGAACAGTAAAAATTACTGTTCATCAGCAGACCCCACTTATTAAAAATGTGATAATTTTGATAACAAAGACGTGGTCGAAGGAATCGCTAAAATCGGGATTAAAACGAACAAGTTATTGCATTTACGGGTATTACGACAATTAAATTTATAAAAGTAAATTTATAAAACGTCATGAACAGTAAAAGTACTGTTCATCAGAAGGTTATAAAATATAAAAATGTAATATTTTTATACATCATCTCAATACGAAGACGTGGACGTAAGAAACGCGAGAAACGGGTTTAAAACGGGAAAGTTATGCTAGTTTTACTAAAACGATAATTATAAACGTTTTCACTTTATAACAACGATTTCTAAATTACAAATAGACGGTGATGAAGCTATATAGAATTATATGTGGTTATCAAAGTACTATATTACTAGGGAGTTTCATAATGAGGCCTCTTCGGGGTGGCGTATCGACGAGTTGTTGGATTTACGATTTAAAGTGTCCTAGCTCCTCATACGTCACTACATGACCTCTTAAATTATGATAGCCCGAACGATAGTATGATGTAACTAACATAGACTTGTATATGATGTTAGTTAATCAAAGCGATTAGTGCTTATACGACCTATGTTAATTTAGGTTGCATTCGATCATTTACGTGACGCGCTATCTGTGATATTTGGATTATCAGTAACTCAAGGTGAGTTCATAGCCCCACATTTTACATGGTTTTGTTTTATAAGTTTTGGGGTGGAAAACATGCATTGTTTTATAACTGGACACAAGTGGATACTTTTATATTATGATTACGTGTTGCCTAAGTAGCGATAACCCAATCTGAGCCCATTATCATGAACTGTCAATTACTGGACTGTGAGCGCGAGTGTTATGAATAGATCTATTGGGTTTGACAACCCCGTTCGGGTGATTAGCTATCACTAGGCAAACGAACGTATACCATGTCGGATTAGGGATGTTGCGGGTTAGAACATCAATACGGGCAATGTGGGCAATTATATATTGCCATATATTTATGTCGAGCTTCAGTGTCATGAGCTTAGAGCAACGTAATTACATTTATATGATTTCTGCATCTGTTGCATTATCATACACTTGGGAAATCTTGTGGTCCAACTTTATACGATTTATCAAACCTATGAATTCACCAACATTATTGTTGACGTTTTAAAGCAATGTTTTTCAGGAGGTCAGTAAGCACAAGGTGCAAGCGATACATTGGTGATTTTGTATTTTGGGATGACATGCTTAAAGATATGGTTACATTATATTTTGGGAATCATGTATTATGAACTAGTATCTTTGTAATATGGACAATGAAGAAGTTAAGCTTCGGGCTTTTTTTAACAAATGTTTGTTAAATCCAATGTATCAGTTTTAAACGACTTTTAATGGTCGTTTTATATATATCTTGTGTTATTGATCTAAGACGTGACATGCCCCGGACCCTTATTCCGCTGCGAGCCATTTTGGGGGTGTTACAGCTTCCATGGGATTGCCAAGGTGGAGTTGTCTATTTGTGGGGTAGGGTTGAGAGGTGAGAGTGATGGGTTTGTTTTGGGGTGCAAGGGTCGAGGTTGAGAGGGACAGGGATGATGAATTGGAGTGAGGATTGGCGGGAATTGGATTTTAGGTACTGTTAGGTTTAATTTGGAAACTGGGTGAGTGGTGTTAAGTTATAAGGACTAACCATGTTATAGTTAGGGACTTGGGGTGAAAATGAAAAGGACTTAAGGTGTAAAGGAATTGGGGTAAAGGGTTAACAAAGTGTATGGTTAAGTGGTTGTAGGCTTATATTGGTCTTGGGCCGGTTTATATAAAGTTTTAGACTAGGGCTATTTAAACATTAAGGCTTATAGATATGAGCTTTATGGGCTGACCCGACCCATTAAATAGGGTGCGGGTTGGTCCATTTAAGATGCACGCATCTTTTGGCTTTGTCTTTGACTTGTTGAATTTTTGACTTTTTATGATTTTTCTAATCTCGTGCTCGGTTTTGGCTTCGTTTTTTTCCTTTAGTGAATATCCGTTACCTACACAGTATACAAAGCAAAACAAGCATATATTTGGCATTTTATGTCCGTTTTTGGTCATTTATGAATCTATATAATGTTTATAGCTTCAGTATTATTCAGATACTGGTACTGCGGATTGGCGTTTTTGTGTCCATCTCTACTTTCAGTAAATATATAAACATCACTCCTAACTTAGACACTAATTTATGCGTAGAACTAGGACGACGGGAAGTCACAAACAGCTAATACTATCTTTAAGTGGGTATACTCTTAATTGCAAAAACACATACTCTATTCAAACATGAATTACTTCCTTAGTAGACTAGAAGTTTTGAGTCATCATCGGAATGGATTTGATGTCAGAACAGCACACGGAGGTTGTTGATTGTGTCACGAAGAAGTTCGTTCGTGTTCTGTTGGAAAATGAATTGTACTAATCACAAGGCGAAATGGAGTGGAGTTTGGATGAATCCAGATTGGAAGTCATCTCGAGCATCAGAACTCCAAGGTACATCGAGAAAGGATGTCGAGTGTTCTTGATTCAAGTGACGAAAAAGGAGGAAGTTCAGATCCCAAAGAAACAAATTGAAGATATGCCTATCGTTAGAGATTTTCCAGAAGTATTTCCCCAAAGATTTACCAGGACTACCTCCGACACGCCAGGTAGAATTTCACATCGAGCTGATACCAGGAGCTGCACCTGTTACATGCGCACCATACCGTCTTGCACCTGCTGAAATGAAAGAATTAGCTGAACAGCTAAAAGAACTTTCTGATAAAGGTTTTATACAACCAAGTTCCTCTCTATAGGGAGCACCAATCTTATTTGTCAAAAAGAAAGATGGATCTTTCCGGATGTGTATTGATTATCGTGAGTTGAATAAACTCACAGTGAAAAATTATTATCCCTTACCGAGAATCAAATGAATTATTCATCAGTTACAAGGATCCAACATATACTCCAAAATTGACTTAAGGTCAGGCTATCACCAGTTAAGGGTTAGAGATGAAGATATCCGCAAGCCGCTTAAGAAAACTTGATCCAGGACATTATGAGTTTCAAGTCATGCCTTTTGGTTTGACAAGCGCACCTGTGGTATTCATGGACCTCATGAACCGTGTATGCAAACCATACTTAGATAAGTTCGTGATTGTATTCATTGATGATATCCTCATATACTCCCGCAACAAGAAAGAGCACGAGGAGCACCTGAAGACTATCCTGGAATTGTTGAAGAAGGAATAGCTGTATGAAAATTTTCCAAGTGTGAATTTTGGATTAATACAGTAAAATTCCTTGGACACGTGATTGATAGCAATGGTATTCACATGGACCCAGCTAAGATCGAGGCTGTTAAGAATTAGGAATCTCCTATTACCCCTTCGGAGATTCGTCAATTCT
>BQNB010065562.1:0-11472 GCA_026074375.1 Tanacetum coccineum
TGAGGCCGAAAAAATAAAACCACACAAAATAAAAAAAATAAAAAATAATAATGCCTCGCAACTACGCAAAAAAAATTAACAACCCGCAGCAACGCGCGGGTAATCATGCTTGTATATAATAATAGCAATTGAAAAAAACACTATTCACGTTAAGCACTGTAGCAAGCTACAGTGCTTGGGCCGGCCCAATAATTTTTTTTTTACATTGCTGGGCCGGCAAAAATTTTTTTTTTTTTTTTTTAAAAATTGTTGGCACAAAATAGGGGAAAAAAAATGTTACAAAAGTACCGACGCATTCAGATAAAAAAATACCCGCGGTAACATTTCCGAATTGACTTAAACACTGTCATTTTACACGATGAGACCAAAAAAATAAATTCGCAAAAAAAATAAAAAATAATAAAATAATAAAAAAATAAATTCTTAACTTAAAAATTAACCCGCACTATTAAACATGAGACCGGAAAAATAAACCCGCACAAAATACAATTCTCATTTAAAGCCCATGTTCCCATAAAATTATATTAAAAAAAATGTATAACCAAAAAAAGAAATCTTTAAACATGAGCCCCACACATAAGCCCATATAAGAAAAAAAAAACAAACTATTAAACATGAGGCTGAAAAAATAAAACAACACAAAATAAAAAAAATAAAAAATAATAATGCCTCGCAACTACGCGAAAAAAATTAACGACCCGCAGCAACGCGCGGGTAATCACGCTTGTTATATAAATTTGGGCCAACCCATTTGGCTTCTTTTTTTTTTTTTGTAGGCGTGGGTCTTGGTTTTTGGTGTAACGTCAAGCACACATGACTTCACTCCTGAGAAGAATTGCTTGGTGGATGTTTGAAGAATCCTCCTTTTAAATTTTGTCAGAAAACGTTTAAAAAGAATAGCTACAAAGTGGGGTGAACTATTGGATGTTGATGACGCATGACGAGAATTAGTTTTCATCAAAGAGGATATGCATTCACACGAAGATATGTTTCGCTACAAAAGGTAGAAAACTTTAAATTATTTTCAAGGTAAAGGCATTGGATTCGAGCAAAAGAAGCTACCGCTGGGAATACCCAGTTCTTCCGAAGACGAAGAGGATGATGAGAATCATTCTGAACATGAATTCATAGCAGTGAACAGTCGATCTTGGTTTTACATATTGATGGAGAGGAAACTGAGGTGCTTCTGAGGTGCCTGAAACACTTTTTAAATTCTGATGGCATGAAAGAGAGGCAGTCGGAGATCCTTTGGTTATACTCAAATTCTAAATAAAAACAAAGTTAAATCTTGATGTAATTCGAGAGGGTCAATGATGAAATCCTAGGCTCAAAATATCCTCCCGGTTTTTTAACTCCCTAATGTGGAAAAGAATGGTTCAAAGTCAAATGAATGATCAGTCCATAATATAAGTGATCAATCATTTAAACAGGTGGATAATGAGTCTGTGCATAGTGAACGTGAAGAATAAATGGAATATTGATGGTGCTAAACTAATCTATAGTTCCAAGGAAATTCAAGATGTCTGAAAATACCACGTACTGATGGATCTATCTTAAGTGTCATGGAAGAAATTATGGAAGTGGGTATATCACAATGGGGTATAATATATGATGGGTGTGCGTATGACTTTATTACCAAAATAATTGAATCACAAGGAGGGTACGGGGTTAATAGATGAATTTTCTGTCTTTAAATGTTCAAGGCCTCGCCCAAAAGGCTAAAACAGATTGGGTAAAGGAGTTGTGTAATAAGAATAAAGTGAGTTCTTGGGGTTACAAGAAACTAAGATGGAGTATATTGATTTACTTAGTGTGAGACTCTGTTGGGGTAATATAAACTTTGATTACGTTCATAGTGACTCTATTGGTAATTCTGGAGGGATTCTTTGTAATTATGGGAACCCAAATTCGTTATTCCTAAGCGACAGTGTTATTACAGTGTCGGATTATTGTTGTCATTGTCCGTGGATGTGTGGATTAAATCGGGATGGATATCCTTATTGTTGTGGTATATGCGCCACATGATGTTAGAGATAAACGGCTATTATGGGATTATCTTTCTCATGTATCGAACCAATGGGCCGGTGAGGTTGTGATGATGGGAGATTTTAACGAAGTTAGATACAAATCAACGAGATTTTGGATCGAATTTTCAATGCTCATGGTGCGGATACATTTTTAATAATTTTATTATTAACGCAGGGTCTTTGAAGAGTTCCTCTGGTGAAGGCATATACTTGGTGCCACAAATCGCTTCTGAAAATAGACAAGTTTGGATAGGTTTCTCGTTTCGGAAAATTGTTAAACACATGTCCTAAATATAAGATGCTGATTAACTCTAGATAGATTTCACTCGTATCATCAGCCTTATTTTACTTCTGAATCATCTTTTGATTATTGCCCGACTCGTTTCAGGTTTTTTTACTTTGGTTTTGATGTGGATGGTTTTGATAAATTTGTTACAGATTCTTGGAAAGATGCTCCTGGGGATGATTCAAATGCTATGCGTAACTTGTGTGGTAAGTTGAAGTTCCTCAAGGTGAAAATCCGAGCTTGGTATGCAGATTACAGAAACAATTCTCAAAGAGTTCCTGTACTAATTTCAAGGAAGAGCTACGGATCATTGGAAGAATTGTATCGATAAAGGTAATGGATCGGACGAAATGTTAACAACCGTATTGGAGATTCTTGGTAAATTACAGCAAGTGAATAAGGCCCAAGCTTCGCGGAAGTAAGCTCAAAGGCTAAGATCAAATGGAATGTAAAGGAAGATGAAAATACGAACTGTTTTTTTCACTGGCATGCTAACAAAAATCGTAGCCAAATGAATATCTGGGTAATCATGATAAATGGAATGTTGACTGATAATCCGAAGGCTGTGAAATAGGAATTCTCATTCAGCACTTTTCGAACAGTTTTGATAAGCCATCCGGATCAGAATGCTCATATTGATATGCTTTTCCGAATTTACTTACGCTGAGATCAGCGGAAGACCTTAAGTGTTATGGTTTCTAAAAGCAAGAGGTCACAAGGGCGGAGGGGATTGCCGGAACAACAATCACTGGTCCAGATGGTTTTACATTTGGATTTTATCGACAGCGGTCTTTTTTTTTTTTTCTTTTGGTCGACTATTGAAAACGATATTTTTGAGGCGATTAAGTATTTTTTTTCACATGTGGAGAAAATCCCGAAGGGATGTAATTCACGTTTATTGCTTTTATCCCAAAGAATTCTCGATGCCACAATGGTTAATTGATTTTCGCCTATTAGCTTGTATTGGGAGTTATAAATATTAAGATTATCGCTAAAATTTTGACTAATCGTCTTTGTTTTGGTGTTCTTGGGATATTGTAAAATGAGGTTCAATCGGCTTTCAATCGAAACAATCCTTTGACTGTCCATTTCATTTCCTTAATGAGATTATGCAATGGTCGTCGTAGGAGGAAAAAAAACAATCCCTTATTTTTCAAAGTCACTTTGAAGAAAGCATACGATTCGGTTCGATGGAATTCTTGGATGATATATTTGGTAAAATTTGGTTTTGGTATCAATGGGAAAGGATGGAAATTCAAAAACGTGCCTTAATTCGTCTAAAGGCTCCAATACTTGTCAATGGGAGTCCTACGAGGAATTCCAATTCTAACAAAAGGTCTAAGCAAGTGATCCGCTATCCCCTTTTTTATTATCCATGTAATAAAAAGCGTTACATATATCAATTTCAACGTGTGGGGGACGTGGGCATGTTTTACTGGTATTAAGCTTAGGCTCATCGCTAAAATATTTCACATCTATACTAGTGCGATGATGCAATATTCTGGCAATAGTAATGATCTAATATTGACAACCCTTGTTCATGATGGTAATGCTTTTATCGTGTTCTCTGGTCTTCGAGTAAATGTTGTGCCAAAAGCAAGATTATGGGTATGTCACGTGAGCTGACAGAATTAAGAGTGCGGCTTCTAACTTGGGTTGCCTGTACTCAATACTCCCTTTTCTTTAATTAGTACGAAAATTTGGTGAAAATATGTCTAGAGTGCACCTTGGAAAGAGGTCATTGTTAAAATCAGAGTCCCGTTTGTCCGAATTGGAAGTTAAAACACGTTATCTATTGTGGTCGATTACTCTTCTTAAAGCGGAGTTAGGGACGACGCCGATCTTCCATATGTCATATATAAAGTCCCTTCAAGTGTTCTCCTTTGCTGGAAAATCCATTCGAGTTAAATTTTTTCCATGGTCACGATCCCAGAAGTTAAAACTCATGCAACATGGTGAATTGGAACGAAGGTTTCTCACAGCTAAATAAAGAGAGGTTTAGGGAGGGGGATTCCCAGTCTTTTCGCGCTTAATAGAGCTTATTGTGCAAATGGGTTGTGGCGATTTTTTTGTCACATAAATCTTGTTATGGCTAGAGAGATTAAAGCCATTCATGGTCCTGGGGGGGGGGGGGGGTGATCACTTGATGTGATAAGGGTTTTCGATCTACGTGGACCTCATTGAGCAGGAAGTGAAGAAGTTACAGAATCAATGTGTCAACATATTTGATTATAATCGACCATAGATAGAAATGGAGACACAATACTAGTTTTTTTTTGGAAAGACAAATGGCATAATGAAGGCGTACTGAAGATTATTCCCTCGTCTGAGTACGCATTTCGGAGAGGCCAACAAATGTTACTATTCCCGACGAAACTGATTTTGATTACAGTTTTAGTTAACTCCTTACGTCGGAATCCGCGAAGTGGTGGTGGAAGACTTTCAAAAACTCGACAATCTCTCCAGGTTGGTTAGCACTGATGTTACCACATCTCAATCTGCTGTTGTCAGGTATCGTTTGGTCGCTGAAAAATTCAGGGGAGTTTTCGTGAGAAGCTATTCGGTCAAGTGATTGATGCTAATTGTTTTCCGTTATTCCACTCCGGCTACAATGGGTTAAATAAGTGCCTCTTAAGGTGAACATCATGGCTTGGAAAATAAAAATGGATGGCTTGCACACTATAATTGAATATATCTCGGTCGCGGAATTGAAATTGACTCGATAGTATTCTTTGCCCCTATTTGTAACAGTGGGGCGAAAAATCTCTTGTCCATATTGTTTTTTCAATGTAATTTGGTTAGACAGTTGCTCGAAAATATCGTCTGGTGGAATGTGTGATTACGTTGAAGTATTCTCATATGAGGAATGGGAACACTTGGTTGGTATCTCTCTAGGCTTCAGGCAAATCTAAAGCGGTGTTCCGAAGGCACTTCGTATTGTTTATGGTGGTCGGTTTGGATGTTTCGTAACAAGATTCTTTTCGAGAAGCGATTCTCCTTCACAGGCGATAATTTTTGATAACATTGTTTCTAATTTCTTATAATAGTGAGTTGTTTAGATGTAAAAGTCTCGTTCACATGATCGATTGGCTCAAAACCCGTATCATGTAATTGTCATAATTCTAGCTTCCCAACCCATTTGGTTTTTTTTTAGGCAATGTAAAAAAACCGCTCGGCACAAAATAGAAAAAAAAATTACAAAAATATTGACTTATTAAGATAAAAAAATACCCGCGACATGAGGCCCAACACATAAGCCCATATATAAAAAAACAAACTATTAAACATGAGACCGAAAAAATAAACCCGCAAAAATAAAAAATAGAAAAGAATAAAAATAAAATTTTAACGCAAAAATTAACCCGCACTATTAAACATGAGACCGAAAAAATAAACCCACACATAATACAATAAAAAAACGCCATGTTCCTATAAAATTATATTAAAAAAAACCCGCATAGCCAAAAAAAGAAACCTTTAAACATGAGCCCCACACATAAGCTCATATAAGAAAAAGAAAAAAAAAACTATTAAACATGAGGCCGAAAAAATAAAACCACACAAAATAAAAAAAATAAAAAATAATAATGCCTCGCAACTACGCGAAAAAAATTAACGACCCGCAGCAACGCGCGGGTAATCACGCTTGTTAAATATTAAATCACTATGTCACATAGTGATACATGATGTCATTGCTACGGTGCTTAAGGAACAGTGATCGGGCCAGTGATTTTTTGGGCTCTCATTTTTGGGCCGGCCCATTTGACTTTTTTTTCCTTTTATTTTTGGGCCGGCTCATTTGGGTTTTTTTTTTCTTAGTATAAAAATGCGGAACATAAAAGTACGCAATATAAAAAAAATGCCGAATACAAGTCAACCCCGTTGCAACGCACGTGCACATTCCTACTCAATATTCGTTCAAAATCAATTCAAAAAAAATTATGCCCCGCCTCGGGCCGGCCCATTTGGTTTTTTTCCTTTTTTACTTAATCAACATTTATGGCACGAATATAATAACATAGAACATACAAGTATGCAATATAAAAAAACACGCCGAATACAAGAAAAAAAACTAAAAAAAAATAAAATTAAGTGTCCACACCAATTATAAAAAACCCCGCCCTGCGGCAACAGAAAAAAAGCCGTCTCGCAGCAACGCACGAATACCTTTACTTGTTAAATATTAAATTCACTATGTCACATAGTGATACATAGAAACGGTCCCCAAAAGTCAAAACATTATTAGTAGGGGAGAGCATCGGTCCAAAACCGGACCGGACCAAGACCGAATTGGTCCAAAATGCCGGACCGAGGGCCGGACCGAAATGGTACGGTCCGGTCCGGGTCGGCTCGGTCTTCGGTCCGGTCCGGTCCGGTCCTACAAGGCATAATCATCGGGTTTTTGGTAAGACCGGACCGGACCGAAGACCGAATTGGTCCAAAACGCCAGACCGAGGACCGGACCGAAATACGTTAGATCCGGTCCGGTCGAACGGTCCGTATGCTCAGCCCTAATTAGAAGAGGTAGTCTACAAAAGCTAGAAAAGAATGTCGCCGGAACTTATGGGTGTTACTTATACTCTAAAAGTAGGTAAAAATAAGCAGGTAAATATATACATAGAGCAAAAGGTGTCATGGCATATCAAAACCCTATTTTCGGTGTCACGGCAACTTTCGTATCAAAACACAAGCCCATTATTGGCACCTCGAAGTCACCTTTTGTAAAACAAGTCAAATCATCCCGTTTGGGACCAACAAATACACAACTTTTAATAAAATAAAATGAAAAAATACGTGTAACTAAACATTATGTCGTAAGCCTTGTGGCTTGGTCTATAGAGCCTCGGCTTTGGCGTGATTGGGCCGGCGTGTCATGACGCGCCGGTGGTGCGCTATGATATCGCACGCTTTTATAATGACAAAAACAAATGTAAGAGGAGGAGTGTGGTAACGAGTGTATCTCGTCAAATCCCACGTGGCTCGCCATTCTAGCTCGTCACCACACCACACATACTCGTCACTTCAAATTTTGTGGTATCTCGTCATTTAAACGAGTCAAATACGACAAATTGAGAAATAATATATCCGTTGGCTTTGAGAAATAATATATTGTGGGTGGTGGGGCCAAAGTGAGGAGATATGAGTGTGTTATGAGTGAAAGAGTATTTTTGAGTGAGAGTGAGATACTGATGTGGCTGACAGTGAGACCCAAGTGAAGAGATATATCTCCCCACCACACTCCTCCCTCTAAGGATTTTGCCTTGTGAAACACTTAAACACTTAATTTTAGCAAAAAGTCTAACTAAATCTAATAATCTTAATCTTTTAGGCAAACTTTTTAAAAAGTATCACTAGAATATTAATTTTAGTGACACTTTTTTGTGTCACTAAAACCTTAAAATTTACGAGTAGTTTTCTTGTAGCGTAAACTCTATATTATGTTGGTGTAGGGATATCAAAAGCAGGGGCATAAGTGATTTCATCATATTTCTATACGTATGCTTTGCGTAGATAGTTCAGCAACTGCAGAGGTGAAAGTTGATTAGTTCCTTGTTAACGTGTATTGATACTTATGGTCTTCACTCGTCATTGGAAAATTTTATTAGATAACAAAAAACAATATTTGAATAGTCAATGTGAAATCTTAGTATATATATTTTCTTTTCTATTGTTAGCAAATACAAGTATTTTGTGTAATTGAGTCCCTCCTAATCCAGTTCGAAACTTTTCCAATCAGTGTTCTGCATTGCCGGTGTTATAACAATATTTACTAGAATGGCTTTTTCTTCAACTTCATTCACTCAAAAGAGCTTTAAGTATGATGTTTTTTTGAGCTTTAGAGGTAAAGACACTCGTAAAAACTTTGTTGATCATCTTTTTTTTGCTCTTGAGGAAAATGGTATTAAGACATACAAGGACGATGAGAGAATCACGAAAGGGAAACGGATCACCGATGAGCTTATCAAAGCCATCGAGAACTCGAAATTTTACATTATAGTTTTCTCCAAAATGTATGCTTCTTCATCTTGGTGCTTGGATGAGCTTCTGAAGATAATGGAATGCCAGAAGATGACCAAGCATACTGCTTACCCTGTGTTCTATGACGTGGAGCCCACTGAAGTCCGCAAACAAAGTGGGTCAGTTGGAGATGCCTTTGTCAAACATGAAAACGATAAATCTGCTGGGAAATGGAGAGAGGCTATGAAGGAAGCTGCCGATCTAGCTGGGTGGGAGTTAAGGAACACTCTTGATGGGTACCTTTTTCATCATCTCTCTCATATATATTACTCGTATTTCTTTATGTCTTGTAAATGGGTGAATTGGATTATGTTTCATACAAAAATGAGTCTATTAGGCTGAACGTAATGGGATCGAAAACTTCGGTCGGTCGTCCTAGGTGGACACCCAAGAATGCGTCTCCTTCCACTACGGATGAATAAATAGGACGCGTCCCCCCAGACCTTTCAATTCTTTCGGTCTCACACACGACCGAAGAAATGGAGCATGTCCAAACAAAAAAATATTACCATTCCCATATAAATGTTTAATTTACTCTAAAAAAAAAATTAACTCTCCTCCATTCACTATAAAATCTCATTTTTTATACAATTTTAAATCACAAATTTGTTTGGATGCATTTAAAAAACAAATAGGAGTATTGTGTTTAAATTTCGTATTGTAATATCTAGTTTAAATTTCGTATCGTAATATCTAGTTTTAAATTATGTATTGTAATAATATCTAGTTTTAAATTCCGTATTGTAATAATATCCAACGGCTACTTTATCTCTTCATTTTCTCACACAACTTCTTATCCAACTCTCTCAAATGGATTCCAATTTTAATAACGAAAATGATCCATGGGAATTCAGTCTTGATACGATTCGTGAAAGTGGTTGTGGTTAATTCATTACCTTAACATTATTATGTAATGTTTTTAAAGTTTTTAATTTAGTTAACGTTTTTATTAATTTCGTACGTTTACGTTTACGTAAATATTTACATTTTTAGTTTATGAACATTTTTTTTTAAATATTTACATTTTTAGTTCGTATTTTTATTTCCTTAATTTTATTTTCGTATTTTAATTATTAATGTAATGTTTTATAATTTTTTAAAAAAAAATTGTTCGGTCACCTGTGCGGTCACCATAACGGGTGTTTGGCTTGTGTGTGGTCTAGGAGAGAGAAAGCTGAGTTGGCGCTGAGTTGACGATCGCCTGTGCGGTCACTAGACATCAAATGGGTCGATAGACATCAAGGTGCATTTTTGAGCAAACAACTTCCTAATTAACCTGTGTATTCATAAATTTTAATCATTATTGTAGCAACATAATGAATTGAACCTGTTATATATGGAAAAACTGAAGAGAAGTCTTCAATTGCCGGCAGACCCTTATTTGCGTGTACAGAATAGTCAAGTTCCAACTCAAACTCGAGTCTGTTTCAAACCTTAAACATGATACAATAATACATCACCATATGAAATTACTTCTTCATGCGGGCATTAAAAAATCTAACTGAAATTTTCTTTAACATTTAGGCACGAAGCTAAGTTCATACGGAAAATCGTTGAAGTTATTACGTTAGATTTAGGTTTCACTGGTTCGAATGATGATGAAAAATTAATTGGCATGGAGACTCGGGTAATGGATATTGTTTCATCTTTAGACACTAGTGTTCATGATGTACGCATGATAGGGATCAATGGAACGGGAGGTGCGGGGAAGACAACTTTGGCAAGAGCTGTTTATGATCAAATATCCTATCAGTTTGATGGTTGTAGCTTTGTTGAAAACGTCAGGGAAGAATCAGGACCGTCTATGTCTGGTTTGAAGTTATTACAAAAACAAATACTTTCAGATATTTTAACTGATCAGGGCATTACTGTAAGTGGTGTTCTTGAGGGGAAAAGCATGCTGAAAAAGAAGTTGCGGGGGAGAAAGGTTCTTATAGTTCTAGATGATGTTGATAATATAGAACAACTTGCAGCTCTAGTCGGTGAGCGTAGTTGGTTTATGCCAGGAAGTAGAATTATAATAACTACAAGGTATACGCAAGTGTTAACAGCTCACAAAGTGAACTTGATTCGTGATATAGCTTTGTTATCCGATAAGGAAGCAATTAGTCTCTTCAGTAGGCATGCATTTGAAAGAAATATTCCAATTTATGGCAACAAAAAGCAACTATTGAGACAAGTTGTACATTATGCAGCTGGTCTTCCCTTAAAAATCATTGTTTTAGGTTCCTTTCTCTATGGTAAAGATGCTTTTGAATGGGAAGATGCCTTAAAAAGACTAAAAACTCCTTTTATGGAAACCTTGGAAAAACTGGAATTATGTTATAACGATCTTAGGGAAGACTACAACGATCTTAAGAAGGAATGCAAGGAAATGTACGTAGATGCTAAGGCGAAATACAATGATCTTAAAGAGGAATACATCGACATTAAGGAGGAGATCAAGGAAACATACGTAGAAGCTAAGGCGACATACAACGATCTTAAAGAGGAATACAACGATCTTAAGGAGGAATGCAACGATCTTAAGCAGTTAGTCGAAGATTGGTGGGATGATTTATAGTGAATTGGCTAGGCAAAACCTCGGGTACTTTCTGCGTTTGTTGCATAAAGCAACTTTGAAAAAATCACACATAAATGTAGCAGCAGTTACTGTAATGAAATCACAAGCCTTTCTAACGCAAATCGTGTAGCCGTTATTTAGTTTTGATTGCACGTAAGATACGCGTTTTTTTTTTACTCTGTATAAGCTCAATAGTCTTTTTCATGGTTTCTTTTTGGTTTCATCATTACTCGAGTTTGTGTGGCTGTTGGTTCAAACCTCGTGGATTAGTAGGACAAAAAGTTGGAAACCATGTTTACCAAAAATAACAGTATGCCTTGAATCCATGACCTTGCACCTGCATTAGATCCAAAATGTTTGACCTTTGCGGCTTTAGATATTGCTAATATGAACCTTTGGGGCTTTAGATATTGCTAATATGAACTGTAAATTTGAAATTTTCACCAACAACGGGATGTCATAATAGAGTTTGAATTATTCAGAAAGTCAAACTGTGTCGATAATGCAAACGTTATTTGGATGAAGTAAAGAAATTTTGTTGCCGTTACCCAAAGCCGACCCGATTTGTTTAGGTCCCA
>BQNB010065562.1:12537-31596 GCA_026074375.1 Tanacetum coccineum
CTTTCCATCAACTGATGTACGTGTGCCCATGTTAACTTTTGATATAGCCTAGTAGATGGATCTACTATGCTGTAACAAAAGTAAATGACGTATAAATGACATATTTGGGAAAAGTAATACGAAAAAAAACTGAAGTGGCCGGATGCAAAGGTACATCAAACCGCTTTTTGGTTTTTGAGTCTTTCATAACAGCCGTGTAGTCTGTTACAGCTTACAAGGAACGACCTTGGTTATTACAAGTGGTCAATGTCTAATTTTTATTTTTAGTGTGACAACTTTATTAAAAAGCTAGCAAGTTGCTAGAAGTACAAGAAAAATAACTAAATATATTAACTAACAAAACAAAGATTATTTACATTAACTCATCTATTAATTAAACATGACATATTAATTTTTTTAAACAAACAAGCCTTATACAAGTGGTCAATGTCTATATATAGGTAGTAGATTTGTGAGGGGTAAGTTGTATCATGAATTAGGGTTATTAGACTAATAAGTTAGTGAACTTTAATTTACGAATTTGTTCGTCTAAATTACTTTTAATTTTATTTTGTTGAATCAAGTTACTGATTGCTGTTTTTTTACTTGTTGTAACAAGTTGCCTTCAACTTTTATATTTATTTTGTTTTATAGTTTATAATTATCCTCATCCTCATTGTCTTTTAAAAAAATAGCTTCACCATCTCCACAAAGTACATACATTTTTCTTCAGATTTACATGATTTATTTTTCACAATCTTCGTATAAAGTTATTATGCTGGTTTTGTGATTTGTACTTCAAACTTACATAATTTCTTACAGTATAAAACTTCAACATTATTCCAACTTCCAATGCATCTTTCTTCTCTCTAAACTAACACCCAGAGTAACTTGGATGAGCACAAATTAAATGTTGGGTAACTTACTTAGTGTAATCATAAACACCAGTAACATGAATGAACAAAAATAAAGTTCACGTAACTTAGGCGAACAAATTCACAAAGTTCAGTAAGTAACCTAGTAAAATATATGTCTAATAACCCTACGAGTTATTCTATATTGTACTTATAAACATCAATACATGTAGATGCAAGATAAGATCAAACATCACACGCATATTGATTGTGCAAATATGGACATGATCAGGCTTCGATAGAGATTGAAGAGTTGGGAGATGAATGTTGAATTGCCAAGCCGCGGATAACCTGTGACAACACAAATGAAAACACTACATTAAGTGAAGCGCAGGGGGTGTCCCTGCGAATCACCTCTGGCGTGAGAGTAAGTATGTGCTTTTGGAAGTAATAAGTATGTGTAAAGTATGTAAGTAGGTGTTGAAAGCGTAGACAAACCTAGAGTACATGTCCATCTACATATAGGTGATGAAAAATAGTCTGCAACATAGTACTTGCACATAAGCCGGTGATCGTGGGGGTGTTTCATGATTTTAGGAGATCACAGGGTTAAATGTATTACAATCTCTACTTTGGCGAGAAAGCCTTGGTAGAGAGGGAGAACGTGGGTTTTGACTTGACCAAGTCTGACCTTTGCCCTAATTTCGTCGAAGACTTTACCTGGAAGGGTGTGGGTTTTCGTGTGGCGGATTCCCATACTCGTAACCATCGCGAGATGATTTTACGCCACTAGAAACTATTCGAAGGTTTCTAGGCATAATAGGGAGTAGATCCCTTTCGGGCTAGAAGGGGAGGCCTTCGAGCCGGAGGGGAGGGTACGTCATCAAGCCCCTCCCCCCAGTCAAATATGATGTATACATCTATGGATGCATTGCTTTCGACTTCATAATAACACGATATCGAAGCCTTAAATCAAAGCCTAATATACACACGTGCTTTACGCATTAAATGCTAATCCCAATTGTTAAGGGGTTAGTTATGTTTTAAATGTAGATTACCCAAGAGTCGGACTTGGTTACTGTGATTGTCACATCGACCAATTTTACTCTTATTTGAAATCCGGATAAGGGCTTTTCATCCTTACACGTGTACGCTTAACAATAAAAGTTAATTCTTCTAAAACCCTTATTGAAGAGTCCTAGTTTCTTCTACTATCTTCATTACTTTCTCTAGATTCTCTGCATTATTCAATCATCTAAGAAGGTAAGGTTATCATCCATTTTTCTTTTCACTATGGGTGCAAAGGATATTATTCGCACACATACATGTGTTCTTATAAAGAAAGAACTTTCCAATTTCCTTGCTGGCTACCCTATTCCTTCTGAGTATAAGGTAATGCTCCCCAAGAGTAACCAAACCATATTTGATGCCCTTGATGGGTACGTCAGTTTATATACTCACTACTTCAGCCTTGCCAACCTTAGGTTGCCTCTCCCTAGGTTCTTTTGTGATGTCCTTCACTACTTTTATGTTCACATTTATATGCTCAACCCATTTGGTTGTGCCAAGCTGACTACCTTTGTCGTAATGTGCAAAGCATATGGTTGCAAACCATCAGTTGAGCTCTTTAATTTGTTTCCTGGTGGCAAGTCTTGACTTTAACTAAAAGACCTAAAAAACAAATTCCCAATCTTCTACCTAAAATCATTACTCGGATCAAAGGTTGAAAAGGTCGATTCTTCTTTGTTCAAGATTCCATCGTCCTTGTTGATTGTCCCGAGCTTTTTTTCCAAAGATAATAGGTGGGATACAAAATCTTTTGGAGACAAACTTCCTAATATGATTCATGAAAATCCCTTTTTTAACGTCTTGATAGATATCCTGCCAATGTTCGAGTGTTTCCCGACCCTATCCTCTTCTTAGCTGGTCTTAAACCTTCATGGGAGTACGGCCAGCAGCGTCCTGCGATCATTGTTGATGGAAAGGTTACTTATCATTCTAATTTCTTTATGTGCTACTTCTTCTTTGCTGATATATGATTTATTCTTTTCTTTTGTAGAAATCGCTTTTAGGAACTTCTTGTACGCTAAGACTGATGAAGAACATCTTTCCTTCCCAAGGAACCTTCTCCTGATTTTGGTACTGGCTCTTCTTCCGTCTCGATCAATACAGAGCCCCCTGCCGTAGTAGTAGAGCCTACAGGGCAACTGGTGGAGAACACAACCGATTCGGGGGACTCTCCTCGTCAGGAAAAACTTATAATTCATTCTGGGAGTGATGCTGCAAGGATAAGGGGCCGAAAGTATAGAACAAGGGGGTCTTCAAAGGCTCCTGTTAAGCGTAGATTGGTGCAAGCTGGTTCCTCCTCAAGGGCTACTCGCCAGAAGACTTCTCCTTAGGTTGATTCTTCTTTTCTTACCATTTCTGATGATGATGAAGGTAAAATTTCTTTTCGTACTTTCTCTTTTGCAGGCTCGTAACATTCTTCGCGTCTTCGTAGGTCTCCCTGATGTTCTTGAGGTGCAGAATGCCAATGCATGACACCTAAAGATTTCTGCCATCACTCCTCTGGCCAGGAAGGGTCATCTTGACACCCAGTTAGATGTTGAACTACTTGATCTTCATGATTGTTGTTATGCTAGGCAAGCGGTTGTAGATAATGCCGTGAATCAAAGAGATCGGGAGTTATTGAAGGTTTTTGAGAATATGAAAGGGGAATGTGAGGTGTTAAAGGAGAGGGAGAAAGCGAGAGACAAAGAGTGTGAGGAGCTGAAAGCTAAGTACGAAGCTGCCATGGCGGATTTTGACAATAATTCGGGCGTGAAAGTTCTTCAAGAGAAGATTGCTCCTCTATTGGTAGAGGTAAAGGAGCATAAGGCTAGCCTGGATAGGATACTACTGGAGAACAAAAAGTGGGCCGGTTATCAAGTGAGCCTTTCGACCTTGGAGTCGAAGGTTGCTTCCCTGGAGGCCGAGAAGGCTAAGTTGGAAGCTACCAAATCCTCGCTCCTCCAAGAGGTAAAAAATGTCAAACTTGATAGGGCAGAGGTTGTTTCGAAGGTGGTACCCTACGTGGCTATGGAGTTAGTGCAAAGTGATGATATGGGTAAGCTCGTTGCAAAGCTTGTATCTTTTGCCATCTTTTTTGGGAGATGCCAAGATTTTGAGGAAGTTGCGAGAATGAAGGAGCCTTTTGATTTGACAAAGATAAATGGTTATAGGCTTTCATACAAGCAGGAGCATACTAAGGCTGGCAACGACTGTGTGACTGCTACATTTCCATTCTTATCTGAAGTCGTAGCAGATCCCTATGCATTCGTCGAAGCCCTTCTCTCCAAGAAGCCATGGATTCTGCAGCGTCCAACTCTAACGAGGACCCATGTTCTAGCATCCTCTGCTCCTTCCTAAAAGGCCACTCCATCATCTGCTCTGGTGTTTTAGCCGTTATCTCCTCCTCTCCGGGTTACTCCTATTGTTGTTCTGGTCTCCAAGCCATAATCTCCTCCTCAGCTAGTTGAAGGTGACCGTGTTGGTGATAATTTAGTTCCAAGGGTAGCATGTACCCTTTAAACAATTTATCTTTGTGTTTTACAGGCTTCAGCCTGTAAACAATATTTATGTGTTATCTTTGATGGTTTGTGTAGGCCATCGTACAAACAATTATGCCAACCCTTGTGGTTGGTTATGGATATTGTCCTTCAGGGACTTTTAATCATATGGGAGCGTAGTCCCAAAGTTTTGCTATTATATCATTGCTTTGCTTTGTTTTTTCTTGTATTATTTGTTGGGAAACTGTTGGGGACCTTAGTCTGACCCCTTATATATCTTTTTCGTAAGATAATTCCGTGCTTTAACAAGCTAAGGGTCATGTGTAGCCTTATCAAATTTATATAATGTTCACCAAAGTTTGCAAGCAGTCCTTCACTTGTAATGGAAGATTGTGAACCACTCCGTTTTAGCCCACAGGGTTTTGAATGAAGACCTTGGGAAAGTTAACGTGAATTTAATGGATGTTGAATTAATGTAAGGCTCATGTGTGGTCCTACAACATCCTTTCGAATGTTGAAACTTTTAGGTACTTGGTGACTCAAATATTTTGTTGTAATTAACGACATAAAAGATTTGGATGGAAATGCATTACTATCATTACTTGTGTAGAAAGATTTACATCATTTTGCTTATGAATACTTAGTTTGCTACACTGAGTAACTATCCCTCTGACAAAAAAGGCGTGTAAACAATGACTTGAAAAGACTATGGGTTGTAAGCTTCATATGTAAATCTTACAGATACTTGTTCGTGTCGCTGTTTGGACCAACAAAAAGTCAGAGGCATTCGTTATCTTATAAATATCTCCTTCGTATACTCCACTTACAATGTGGGGTCCTTTCCATACTTGTTGGCTGTCTTTGTTGCTATGTGATAGTAGGACGAAGTCTCCTAATTTGAACGTGGAATGGTTACTCCTTATATTATGATACTTTCAAAGTTTGTTCCGATAGTAAGCCTCTTCGATAGAGGCTATCTCTTTTTTTCGCCTTCCTTTCTTTTAGCCTTTTCCCTTGTCATGGATTCTTCGCTTTTGGAGATAAGGCTTGCAGCTGCTGGAATTATAGCCTCCGAACTGTAGGTCAAGGTGAATTGGGTTTCATTTTGGCTATTTCTTGGCAAGGTCCTATGTACCCAGAGGACTCGGGCTAGGTCGTTTACCCACCCTTGTTAGCTTCGCACCAGCTGCTTCTCGATGTGGTTCATTATTTCCACATGATCTGTGATAGAGGACAAAAATTGCATGATTTTTAATCCTCTATAGAAGTCTGCAAAGATACCTTCTCTAAACTGCTTGTCGTCTTTTGAGCTGATTGTTTGAGGTACTCCAAACCTGCATATGACGTGTTCCCACATAAATTTTTCTGCCTGTCTTCCATTATCTGTGGTTAGAGGTTTTGCCTCTACCCATTTGGTGGAGTGTTCGACGGCTATAGCTAGGAACTTGAGACTTCCTAGGCTGTTGGTAGGGGTCCTAAGATATTGATTCCCTAATGACTAAACGACCATGTACTTCTAACCGTTATTGCATCATTGTTCGGTGCTCTTTTCATCGTAGAGTATACCTAATACTGTGTATAGTCCTAGATTTTCTTTGCAGCATCCCTGTACATCGATGGCCAATAATAACCTTGTTTCATAAATTTGACTACCATAGAGCGGGGCTCCGTGTTAAATCCATAGGATCCTTTGTGTATCTATTCGATAATGCTTTCAGCCTGCGAAGGGCCTATGCAACGAAGCTACGGTGTTAAGAAAGATTTTTTTGTAGAGATTTCCTTTGATAAGTCTGTATTGTGGGGCCCTGATTCTAACTTTCCTGGCTTCTTTTGGATATTCTGGTAGTAGGCCACTTATTAGATACTTGTAAATTAGATTCATCTAATTTTCTCCTTTCTTAGCTTCAATCTTTGAAACTTATTTGTTGTTTATTGATTTTTTTTGCTAAAACTTCCACCAATACTTCTTTGGTGAGATGTTCAAAGGTCATCAAGGCTAACTTGCTTAGTGCGTCGACTTTCTTGTTCTGGTTTCTTCGAATATGCTCTATCGAATAAGTGTCGAAACCCTTCAGGACTTCCATCGTTCATACTAAATATTGCTTTATTGCAGGCTGCCTGGCCTCAAAGAGTCCCTTTACTTAGTTGACTGTTATCTGAGAGTCTACAAAGATGGCCAGTCTTTTGATTTCTATTTCTTATGCTATTCGCAACCCTGCTAGTAATGCTTTGTATTCTGCTTCATTATTCGTCGTTTCAAATTCAAACCGCAAAGCATATGTGTATTCCTTTCCTTTGGGGCTGATCAAAATTAACCCAGCACCTGAGCCGTCGAAGCTTAAGACTTCGTTAGTATAGAGCTTCCACATGTTTTCTAGCTTTCGACCCTCTTTTTTCGTTTCTATCTTGCTGGTTATTATTCTTTCATCCTCTTTAGAGGGCATTTCGACCAGGAAATCGATCGGTGTCTGTTTTTAAGCAGAGTCGTGTCCTTTGAACTCGATGTCGTGCTCCCCTAGTTCAATGGCCCATTTGGCTATTCTTCTTGACTTCTTAGGGTTTGTGAGGGTTTGTTTGATAGGCGCGTCGGTCAACACTCGGATGGGGTGTGCTTAGAAATACCTTCGGAGTCTTCTTGCAGCATGGACGAGTGCTAATATGAGTTTCTCGAACCCTGGGTAGTTAAGTTCTGCTCCTTGTAACACTCTGCTTATGAAGTAAATGGGGACTTGTCTTTTTTCTCTTTTTACGAGTAAAACAACGCTTATGCTTTCCGTCGAGGCTGTGATATTCATTACTAACACTTCACCTTTGATTGGGGCAATAAGTGTTGGCAGGACTTCCATGAATTTCTTCATCTTTTGAAAAGCTTCTACGGCGTCTGCTGTCCATTGTATAGTTTTCTTGTCTGTATAACTCTTGAGTGCTTTGAAAAAAGGAAGTGACATCGGCTAAGTGCTGCCAGATTTTCATTGAGGCTTTGTACATCCTTGAGTGTCTTTGGTGGATCTAGGTCGGTTACTGCTTTGACTTTCGAGGGATTGGCTCTTATTCCTTGTTTAGTGATCAGATGTCCTAAGAACAGACCATCCTCGACACCGAAAGAACACTTTTTCGGGTTAAGCTTCATGTTGATTGATCGAAACCTGTCGAAGGTCTCTTGAATATCCTTCAACATGTCTTCTTCAGAGGTGTTCTTGATTACCATGTCATCAACGTAAGCTTTAAGGTTTCGTCCAATTTGATCACTGAATACCTTATCCACTAGTCTTTGGTAGGTGGGTTCTGCATTCTTCAAACCGAAAGGCATCTTTTGGTGGCAGAATACTCCTTTCCCTGTGAAGAAATCCGTCTTGTAATTATCTTCCTCAGCCATTTGTATCTTATGGTATCCTTTGTAAGCTTCTAGGAAGCACTTCAGTTAGAAATCTGAGAGGGATTCTACCTTCCAGTCGATTTCTGGTAGGGAATAATAGTCTTTTAGACATGCTTTATTTATGTTCAAGAGTCTACGCACATCCTCCAACCTCCATCGCTCTTTTTAACCATAATGGGGTTGGTTACCCACGTCTAGTCTTTGAATTTCCTTAGGATCCCTGCCTTTGTAAGCTCATCTACTTCCTTGCATGCCGCCTCGCTGCGGTTAGGACCTAGTCCACACTTCTTTTGTTTGATGGGTTTGATGTGTTTATATTCATTCAACTTATGCTCTGTTTTGAATGGTTTCCCTCCTACCGTAATGGTTCTCGGGATTCTCGTCATATCAACATAAGTCCATGCGAAGACGTCAGCGTTCGATCTTAGAAGGTCGTGTAGCTTTTTCTTAAAGTTGGTTGGTAGTGCTTTCTAACGACAACCGTTTGATCCGGGTATTTGTCATTAACAATAATCCTTTCTTCTGCGTCCACACAGCTGAGAACGCCCTTCATGATTTCCAAAGAAGCTTCTTCTCTCTTTGCTCATATGTTCATAATACGGTGCCGATTCCCCTAGGAGTGTAGAATTTTATGACCTCGTGGATCGGAGACACTACAATACCCATCCTTTGCATGGCAGTTCTTCCAAGTAGCAGGTTATATGGAGAGCTGGACCTTAAAATTAAGTTTAAGACCTCCGTTCCTGTGAGAGGGCTGTCGCCTATAGTGATTTCCAAGGGGAATTCCCCAAGAGGCCAAGAGTGTTCTCCCGAGAAGCCAACGAGTGGAACTTTTAAGTCCACTCTGAGCGATTTGATAAAAGGCTTCAACTTTAGGAAACAATGCTCGTAGATGAGTTCGCATGAGCTGCCACTATCCATGTACACCCGGTTCGCTTGTATTTCGGATATTTGAGCCTGTATGATGACTCGATCAGAGGAATTGTAAATGCCTGAAATAGGGGGAATGTGATATCCCCAATCCCGCTAACAGGTTCCTCCACCGACTTTCTTTTTGAGGTATGGCTTTCCCTATTTATCATGAGGATAGAGGCTTCAACTAGTGTTGTGTCTTTGTCTCTCTTCTTCCACTCACCTAGTTGGGTGTCTGAAACCTTTGCCTTTCCATTCTTTATTCCCATCACAAGGTGGGATAGTTGCCTTTATTTTACAGTTTCATCGATTTGGTATCTCAGCTCTCGACATTGATTAGTGTCATACCCATGGTCTTCATAGAAATGGCAGCACTTGGAAATATTGCATGATCGTTTGCTTTCGATCATGCGAGGAGGCTGCTCAAAGCTTTTTGCTACATTCTCTGTTGCTAGGATTTCTCTTAGGCTCTTGGATAAATTGGAGAGTAGTCCGTGGTTGGAGCCACGGTATGGAGAGAACCGGTCTCTGTTTTTCTTCCCTTTATTGTTGTCTCAAGAAGAGTTTTTTTAATCTATTAAAGCTCTCTCGGTGGTAATTTGTAGCTCTATTGGTGGCAACCTCTTTCGCCTCAATCCAAGTATAAGTCTTCTCCATCAGACCCTAATAAGTAGTTGGGAGGTCGGTGGAGAGGAATTCCATAAGGCTTCCTGTCTTCAGCCCATGAACAAATCCAAAAATGCATTGCTCTTCGTGTAAACCCAAAATCAGCAGAGTATCATCTGTATATCGAGTAACGAAGGCTCTAGTACTTTCTCCTTCTTTCTGCTTGATATTATGTACCGCTAGGTGTGTCTTCGTAAACTTTTTATATTGGCTAACGTGTGACCAAAACTTTGCCTTTAAATCTTCGTAATTAAGAATGCTACCTGCCTTTTGACCATTCCACCATATTCGGGCGAAATATTTAAGAGTATAGGTGAACATGTGGCAGGTCACGGGCATTTCACATTTTTGCATACGAATAGCACCTTCGAAGAGGTGCAAATAATTGTCGGGGTCTCCCTTTCGGTCATAGGATCCCACATGAGAGGGCATCTTTAATCCGTCTGGTAGAGGATAGTCCTCGATCCAGCGAACAAAAGGGGTTACGCAGCCAATAGCGTCTGCGAACAGGCCTGTAGGGCCATGGTTTGGATATGCGGGTGCATTTGGTAGTGAGTAGATAGGTTGTGTATAAAAGGGATAGTTGTTGGAGGGAGTAGTTGAAGGGTACATGAGCATATTATGTGCAGGGGCATGATTTCTCATAAAAGCCTACGAGACATATCCCTCGTAGAGGTGATAGGCAGAGGTTCCTCCGAAGGAGGGGTTACCGCCTTGAGCATAGGAAGGATAACTTAAAGGTTGTCCATAGGCTATTCCCATATTTGGTTGAGAGTAGGGGTTAACATAAATAGGCATAGGACCATTGGATGGTTGCAGGCTATTAGATATGAAAGGTGAAGCATTATGTGAGAGATACGTACCGTTAGTAGGGAGATTCCCTACTGTATTAGTCGAAGGCTGATGGCCTCTGTGTACGGAGGTCAAAGATGACTAAAGAGGCTGACCGTTCCTGTTCCCTCCAAAATGGGCTGCGAGGAGTTGAGGAAGATTCATTCCTTGATTCCTACTGTCTTCTTCCCTTTGTTCCAAAGGCCTTCCACCTTCGGAATTCTTTTCTACCATGCTCCCATCCCTGTTTGGAGCATCTTCGAACTTTACCACCCTTTCTCTTTGTTCGAACCCTTGGAGACCCTGCACGGAGAACGGGGGTGGTTTCCCTGGCGCGTGCAGGTCTTGGTTCCATTTCCCTCTCTTTGTCATACTCCTCACTGAAGTATTCCAATTTAGTGCAGAGGTCCTCATTGCGCATTTGTCTCCTACGTTCCCTTAAGAGGGATTCGAGGACTTTATAGTTGGCCTCAACGAAAGTAGGATTGATCGTCAGATCAGGATTGGTTGAAGTGGATGCACGATAGGCGAGTGGCGTGTTTTAAGGAGTTCTGGCGGTAAATGTGGAGGTAGTTATGGGTGGTAGTTCGTTTGTATTAGGACCGGGTATAGGGGTTAGTGTCGAAAAACCCGGCGGTGGTGATATTTCTCTCCCGTTTGTTATACCGGCAAAGTAGGTTAAGTGGTTTGATGGTTATTGATTTGGTTTAAACGATACTAATTGTAGCGGGTCCCATGAATGGCGCCACTGATGGAGATCAAAGAAGAGTTTGGGGATGAATGCTGAATTGCCAAGCCGCGGATAATCTGTGACAACACAAATGAAAACACTACGTTAAGTGGAGAGCGCATTGGGTGTCCCTGCGAATCACCTCCGCGTGAGAGTAAGTATATGCTTTTGGGAGTAATAAGTATGTGTAAAGTATGTACGTAGGTGTTGAAAGCGTAGACAAACCTGGAGTACATGTCCATCTATTTATAGGTGATGACAAACAGGGCACATAAGCCAAGCCGGTGATCGTGGGCGTGTTCCACGATTTTATGGGATCACAGGGTTAAATGTACCATGATCTCTACCTTATCGGGTAAACCTTGGTAGAGAGGGAGAACGTGGGTTTTGACTTGACCAAGTCTGACATTTTCCCTAAAAACTATTCGAAGGTTTCTAGGCATAATAGAGAGTAGATTCCTTTCGGGCTCGAATATGTGGCATTCGAGCCGGATGGGACCAATCACATTTTTTTTTGGAAAAGAATGATACTATTAGCTTTGAAATGTTATGTATATGTGTATGTGGGCATTACTCGAACTTTGAATCTGATTAAGAGTAGTCACATTATGAAACATGAATGGATTAAGATACTTAGTTTTAAAGACAAAATGAAATACACATGAATGCATCTTTAATATATAAATTATTTATTGGAAGAAGTTTGCAAATGATGAACGAGTTTCTCCAAATTCGCTACGGATGAACCATCGTTTGTAACACATGCCGCTTCAGCCTTCTTCTTCCACTTAGTGGCGTTCTTCCTTAGCGTATTCCCTTTTTCTCCGTTCATCAACTCAACCACTAGCTTTCCCATTTCGTCACGCTTTACATCATTGTCAATTTCCATGGCAACGTCCCACTTGTTGCAACTTAGCCAACAATTTACTTGCTGGTCTGCGAAAAACGGCCAACAAATCATAGGCATCCCGCTAGAAATGCTTTCAAGTGTTGAATTCCATCGAAAATGCGTTAAAAACCCTCCTATTGATGGGTGATTTAGAACTTGTTCTTGCGGGCGCCATCTAACCAATAAACCTCTCCCACTTGTCCTTGTGACGAACTCTGGAGGAAGCATAGCAGAGTCACCAACTACAAGGTCTGGTTTTATTATCCACAAGAACGGATAATTGCTATTTGCTAGTCCCCAACAAAATTCGACTAGTTGCTGATTTGTCATTACCGCAATGCTACCAAAGTTCACATATATAACTGACGCCGGTGCTTGGGAGTCTAGCCATGTTAGACATTCTGATTCTTCTTTCCAGAGATTTGATTTGATGGATGCAAGAGAGTTATCCTCTCTAGATTTCTCGAGCAAATGTAAAGGACCAATCCCATAACAAGGAGGAAACATTGAAGAGTGCGTGTCAAGCACGTCCGGTTCAAGGCCATTAAAGGTATTGAAAATGATAGCTGAAGCTGTTTTTGCTCTGTTTACTTGTAAGCTGAAAAAATGAGCCATGTATTCGTCACCAGGATAGATCATTCTAATGAAAGGAGGGATATCTTTTAGCGTATACCACTCATGCCTGGTATACCATCTATAATTGTATCCAAATAACCGTTCACCAAAAAGCTTGGATCTGTAGAAAAAAGGATGAATATTAGCTTCAAGATTATCAGAGCAATGATGTTAATTTGTATAAAACATGTTTAGAAACATTATCATCTCTAACTAATTAACTTAAACACCCTTTGACAACGTTCTTGTTTACTGTTATCTCGTTAATATATTTGAGCACAAGCCGCACATGATAACAAATACCGTATATGATTTACTTATTTTGTGGAATCAATGATCAGCATACCTCCATGTTTTAAGAATTCACAAAGCATAATGAGTTATATTGGCGAGTACATATAGTATTTATAGCTTTTACCCGATATATGTGTGTCAAACAAATCCCCTTTTCATTTTGAGCCACAAAAACCTTATCTCGTCTGCTCGACTACGTAATCTCGATATTACGATGGCCCATTGCCAGTCGCAATGAAAGCTACAAAAATCTGAAAACCATGTGCTCTAAAGATTCTTTTATAATTTTAAATATTTTAGATGAATATGCATGTTGCATCATAATTTTGGGGAGCACATTACGTACCTTTGATGGGCATCAAACCTTTTTCAGTTTTTCCAAAAGGTTCGGATATTGGTCATAGCATATTAAAGAACCAGTTCCGCTCGTCCATAAGAGAAACTCGGTAATATCCAATTCCTTGGCGACACTTTGTTTACAAGACTTTTAAATGGACCAGAACAAGTTTCATCTGTTGATTTAGCTAAAGATGGGATATCTTGGCTGGCATCTTTGTTCTCGGGTGGTGGAAGTCCGTCCGGAATGGTCTCAAAGCGGAAAGAAGGGAGGCCATTTAAAGTTTCTGAGCCTTGAGATCGAAGGAGACGTTGATGGTTGAATTCGGTGTTGACAAAAGTGATATCAAAACCTTTGGAATGGAGAATTTTGGCTAGTTTTAGCATCGGGTTAATATGGCCTTGTAAAGGGGCTGGTATGCACACTGCATGCCGTTTCTTCTCATGTTGTGAAGCCATGAACCGAACACAGTTTCTTTCACTCGAGAAAAAGAACTTCACCGAGTTGTAGCATCGGCTTAATCTGGCCATGTATCGTTTTATAGGCAAACAATAAAAGAACACATGCATCGGGTTAATTTAATGTGACCATCTATATGCTTATCCTTTTTTGGCCCTACGAGGTATGACTTATGAGTAATAAATTTGGAGTCATGTTAGGTCTGTTTTATCGCTTTTTTTGTTATTACTCCATCCGTCTCATTTTTATTGTCCACGTTTTCTTTTTGGGATGTCCCAATTTAATTATCCACTACTAAAAATAGATAAAGAAGTTTTATCAAGTTTACTATATTACCCTTGTTTGAAATTATAATTACAAACATTAAAGAAGACTTTAATTAATTAGCTAAGGGTAAAACTGTCATTCTGCCAAAAAGTAAGAAAGAAAAAACAGTAATAAATGCATTTTTTCTTAAACTGTGTGTTTTTTGTCGGGGGACAATAATTTTGGGACGGAGGAAGTAATAAATATTCGGCAAAAATGACAGATTTAAACGTTGTTGGTGGAAGGATCAACTTAAAAAGTTTTTATTTTAAAAAAGTCGATATACATTACGTAAAAAATTTTGTATTAAATATAACTAAAACTATATTTAATTCTCTTGTTTGGTAGAGAGATAAAAACGCAGAGAATTCAAAAGAATTAAGTTGAGAATTGGAAAGCAATGATAGTGTAATTTTGATTACCTTCATTTTCATCATTTTTGTAGAGAATTTAGAGAAATGAGTTTTTTTAGTAAACATGGTTGTCGACTTTTTTGCCAATTAACTCACGAGGTTTGAACCCATCGTCACACAAATTTTAGTGGTATTAGTCTCAAGGCCTTTTCAAAAGTTTTCTTCTTCTTTTTTGTAATTTTATATTTTTCTTTGTAATCGCTTCACATTAGAATTTTATTAAAGAATGTACTTTGTTAAGAAAATTTTATACAAACAAATTACGTGTGCAACATCATGTGCTTAAAACATTTTGAAAAAAATGATGGTAAGTTATTGTAGTATAATCGCTCTTTATTTGTATGTTAAACAAAGGAAAGAAAAAAAAGGAAGACAAGTATTTCATAACTATTTTTTATTTCAATTCTTTTGCTTTACCAAACTGTGAAATTCAATAAATTTCTGTTTCAATTCTATTTCTCTGAATCCTATTTTCTACCTCATTTTTAATCTATAAAATTCTACCAAACATGACTTAAGAAGTGCCATCCATGTCGGCAATGATATAGTATCAAGGTTATTTAATGCAATAAAATAGTGGTACGTCTAATTCTGTGAGCATTCATGATTAACATTAAATAATGGAAAATTAACCATATGTAAAATGATTAACAAACTAACATCATGTACAAATCTTGGCCATCATAATTTTTCTTAATTATTAAAACAGAGTTATATAATGTTTGAAATAAGGTATTTTAGTCAATGTAAGTTGGGAGGGATGATAAAAATAACAAAACAAGATGATTATGATAATAATTAAATACCTGTTTAAAGAAAATGATAATAATTAAACAAAAGAAGTTGACTAACGACTAGGTAAAAATGAGAACTAAAAAAAGAAAAAAAACGAAAACACGTAACTTAGAACAACAAACACATGTAAAAAGACACAACATCTCTTAACCAGTGACAAAAATAATTGTGAGTTTTGCTTGTGTCACCACAACATTCGACTCATTCGCCGGCAACATTTCGAAGCCCTTGCCGGAGACATGTCGTTGGGGTAAAGTTTCCCCGACGACAAGTCAACGGGTTAATGTCCATGGGAAACCCTCGTCAGGAAAGTCAAACACGACAACTTTCCCCGACGCCCGTGTAGGGCCCACACATTTTCAAGTCAAACGTTAGCAAAAAGTTGACCATATTTTCCCCGAGAACATGTCCTTAGGGTTCCTTTTGTCGGGTCAACGAAAGTTAAACGATTAATTAGTTAATTAATTAACTAATAATTTATTTATTTGTTTAATTATTTATTTAATTTATTTATTTATATTGATACATGGTCAACGAAAGTTAAACCGTTAATAGGTTTTACTGAGGACATGTCCTCAGCAAAACATATTGTTGTTGCACATCTGCCAGCACAGCTAAAGTTTTTCAGATTTTTTTCGGAAATTTTTTCGAAGAAAATGTACCAAAACCTGTACACATCCAAAACCAACATACCAGTATCGGAAAACAACTTACAAAGGCTAAAATACTTATATATATACGCGCAAAACACCTCCAAACCCCATCTAACAAATTACAAAGTCTACGAAACGGGTGTTCTATACAAATCTAACTGCCAATCCACAAAAGTTGCAATATCCGCAAAATACAACTCGCCAAAAGATTATATAACAGGTTTAAAATGTACAATAATCATATACGGATCGCCAAAATATAGTTCCACACACAACCCATATGTACCCATATACTAATGTCACACCCCGACAATGACGAAAACTCGGGAATGCAACATAATGATCAATCATAACACAAGATACAAAATAGAGAAAACTACAATGCATAAACTTCAAGTGTTACGAAGACCATCAACCTCGAACAACCTCGAGTGATGTCCCAAAATCACTATCAAAATTCACAATCTCTTACAATTATTCAAATGCCCTCACATGGAACCAAAATCCAAACTTAAACCAAAACTTCCAACGCTAAGAACCAAACAAAATAAACAAAGCAAGACTTCACATGAAGTTCCACTCAGGATACTTCTAAGTCTGCTATCACACATCACCAAACTATTCCTCTTTCACTTCACCTGAAAATGATACTAGAAAACGTCAACAATAATGTTGGTGAGCTCGTAGGTTTGACCTTAAACACAAAAGTTGTGCCAATATTTCAACAGTGGACAATAGTGCTATATGACAGTGAATATATGCAAACAACCTTAGCATCACCGCTAATCAATAACCATATTTCACTTACGCACCTAAAGGGCCCACCAGTTGGAGTACTAAAATTAGGGCATGATCACACACAAACCAGGGTAGGCGTACCCATCCGCTCTAATAATTACGCAAGTACTGGGTAGGCGTACTCATCCGATCCAAACAATCATACAAATACTAGGTAGGCGTACCCCTCCGATCCAAACAATCACTTAACACATAATATTCACATAGCAGTCATAAGCACATATCTTGTCCCAAAAACAAAATCACATTTCGCACAGATCAATTCATAACAGTTCAAAACACATTTGAGTATCATTTTCCCCCCAACAGAAAAACAGTAAAAAGTGAGGCTACGAGAACTCACCTCAAGCAAGTCTTTAGCAACCAAATCTCAATCACACAAGAAAATGCAACGACGCCCGCACACGACCTAGTCCAGTTAATGTCCCAATTTAATCATTCATTCCCAAAACAATCTTCACGTTTGATACATAGAGTTTAGACGCGTTGTACAATTACTCATAACAATTTAGTGGTGTGATGGTTGACGACATATCCCAACAATCATATCAATCCCATTACTCGATAATACATACTTATACTATTTAGAGAAAATAGATAAGTAATATAAGTAAATATTTATAATTAATAATTATAAATATATCTCGATAAGTCCATTCGGTAACCTTAGTCACCTCAAAAATAATCATAATATGGTTGAAATTGAAACGTTTACTCATAATAAACACATTAGAGAAGTTTCGAGAAAAATTATATTTTTCGTCTTTTAGTGAATTTATTAAATAAATAAAATAATTAAATAATATTTTATTATTTAAAATCAAAAATCATGTTTTTAGGAAAATTTCTAAGTATAAACTTTTTATGAAATTTCGACATGACCCGTACGCTCATACAACGTTTTCCAAGGTTTCAAACCTTATTTTCAACACTTTTCATAAATTCGACACTTTTCGACAAAATTCCAAAATCTCAATCTTTAACGTTTACTAAAAGGTGAGCTTATTGAAGCTTATTTCGAGCTTATTGGGCTTTTGGGCCCAATAACTTATCTCGATAAGGGTATTTAAAGATTTAGACCTTTCCTAGTGCTTTTCCAACTTGCAGTTAGCCGAAACAACCTGTTTTCTTTTCAGCTTATTGGAAATAAGCCGATAAGCTAATAAGCGTCCCTATTGGGCCGGTCTTGGGTCCGTTAAGGCCCGGTAAGGTTTTAAAGGGTCTTAGTGGGTCCATTAGGGTCCGTTAAGTTCTTTTAGGTCCAATAAGCACTTAGGAGGCTCGTTGCTTATTTAGCTTATTCAATAAGCGAATAAGCTCACTGTTGGGCCTATTGGGCCCGATAGAGACCCGGTAAGGGTTCTAGGGGTCGGGGCTCGGCCCATTGGTATCATTTGAGTCCACTAAGCTTATTTAACTTATATAAGCTGTGCAAAACTTTACCGATAAGCGGTTTGAGCTTATTGTGAGCTTGTGGCTCACATTGGGCTTGCGAAAGGGCTAGTAAGCCCGTTAAAGGTTCGATTGGTTTTCAAAGAATATACAAGGGGTCCATTTAGGTTCTTAAGTCTACCTTAAGCTCATTAAGCCGCGTATAAGCACACGTATAAGCTGTTTAGCTTATCGTGGCTTATGAGTTCGTATTGGGCTCGCGTTGGGCTCGTGTAATAAGCTACGAGTTTGCTAAGGGCCCGAATGGTTTATTAATGGGTTATATGGTCTCACCAAATCGTCTAGCTTCAAAATGAATGTGTCTAACATTTTCTAATCGTGCTCCCTAGCATGCAACCGCTTAATATTGTTGTACACATGTTCCCACACCATCTCGTCGCGTTTACCACAATAGTTTACGTGGAGTTATACGTGTATGGCACCTCCAAGGTTGCATTGTGACAATGGAAAGGTGCGTGAACCATGCATGGGTCGAACCATGCATGTTTCACGTTAACCTTGAGTTTTAACTCGAAACATAAGCGAAAATAGAATTCGATAAGTGATATATGAATATGAAAGACGATGTAGAGGACATAGAATGACTTACTATAGTCCTAGTGTCTTGTTTGCGAATTGTGACGTAAACCCGAATCGTTTACACCTTAAACGCGTGTAGTCCCAAGCTTCAAGACTCGTATACTTCTCTTAACACCCTTATATGCGATCTCAAGGGTTCCTTCGTGTTTCTTGGAGGATTGTGGGTCGAGTATGGTTCGGTTATGAGATAAGCCGAATGAAACAAAGGGTAAATGAAGAGAGTTTAGCTTTGAGAGAGTTTAAGGGTTTGTGAAAATGTATTATGTGAGTTAGGGAGTGTGTATTTATAGGGAATGAGCTTAGTTAGTTTTTCCTAGTCCACATCCAAACCGAGTCGTGCCCTAGGGGGCGGTTTTGAGGTGATTTAGTTAATCTCACATGGTTTTAAGTATACCACCTTAGTACATGTTTTAATGAGTTAGAAATGTACAAGATCCTTGCTTAGCTAGCAAATCTTATGTTTTGGTGTTCTTTTCTTGTTAGGTCGCGGCACAAAGAGAGCAAGAGAAGCAATGTGGTTATTATCCATTGTGTCAAGTGTCATTAGGGGACCATTAGGACACAACTTAATTG
>BQNB010065563.1:6344-34898 GCA_026074375.1 Tanacetum coccineum
GACAAAAAGATTATCTTTGATCACTAATTATGTTTAATGATTTGTTTATACATACCTTAGGTGATTTACGTCGAAATGGAAGTTTACGACTAACAACGTGTATACGTTTATTTTTATCATAAAATGTTTTTACATTTTATCATCTTCAAAACGTAGAGAAGTCAAAAAATATAAATAACGTTTTTAGACATTATTTGTATTAACAGATTTTTTAAGAAAACCCGACATAAACGACATTAAAAAATTATATAGAAGGCATAATAGGGTTCACGGTTTTTCGGGTTTGCTTGGGAGTTTAATTATACGCATCGGGAATGGGTTAACTGCCCGAAATAATGGCACGAAAAATTTGGGAGAGCTGATAAAAAGTATCCAACTATAATGTTTTAAGTCGTGGCCTCGTACGATTTGTGGATATGGCATGCATTTTTTGAGGTAGCGTGTGCGAATAACAATCGTACCGTTTTAAATAATTCTCTGTTATTCGACAACCTTCTTGATGACATCGCCCCAGTGGATCCGTTTCAAGTAAACGGAGTTACATTTCAGAATGAGTATTACTTAGCTTACAGGATTTACCCACGGTGGGCAAGTTTCGTCAAATCATTTACGATTGCACGAGACGAGAAATGTGCCGTATTTAAGCGGCGACAAGAAGGTGCTAAAAAGGATGTTGAAAGAGGTTTTGGCATTCTCCAAGGACGTTGGGGAATTAACAACAACCGGTGAGAGCTTACACTATTAACATCATACGAAAAATCATGTACATGTGCATTATATTGCATAACATGATTTTAAAAGATCAAAAGTTTGCGATATCGAAATGGACGATCTTAACATTATTCCGCAACCAAATGTGCAATGAACCTGGTACGAGAGGTACGAAGTGCAACAAAAGAAAACCAAAGAGCTTCGTGATAAACAAAACCACTCAAGTCTTCAACGAGATCTTATCAAACATGTTGAGCGACAACAACAACAACAAGATGAAAATTAGTTTTTTAATTCCGTATTTTTAAATTTCCGTATTGTTTTTCTTAATTATCGTATTGTTTTTAAAATTTCATATGTTTTTTTTCGTATTATTATTCGAATGAATGAAAAATAATTTAGTTTGAAAAAAATAATTAATGATGAGTTCTAAAAAGTGAAAATTGACATGCTATAAAGAAGGTATTTTAGTGTGTGAGTGAGTTGTGTGTCAATATAATGTGACGTTAAGAGCAAAGTGGCTTAAAGCTCAGGGTACGGTGGCTGATGGCTCAAGCCATCGCCGAAAACGCCACCCCACTGCGCGAAACCCATACCCCAACTCGTGTTTTCGTGTCTCAAGCCGTAATCCCCAGCCCAAATGGTCCGGGAAAACGCCACATGACGGCGTGAGACACTGTACCATGTCTCGCGTTTTCGTGTCTCGCGCCGTCATGCATTTAATTTTTTTTTACTTTTTAAGGAATGTGGGGTCACAAAAACGTCATAAATTGTGGTGTTGACTAGGGAGGGTGTTTTTGGTGTTATGGGGTGTTTTTGTGTTATGGGAAAAAAGTGATGATGTGGCACTACTTTTTCTCACGGCTTGAGCCACGGCTCAACACCATACCTAGTACTCTTAAGACTGAATGTAGTGGTGACCGCAGAGGACACTGAACAAATTTTTTATTTTTAAAAAAAACATTACATTAATAATTAAACATTTTACAAATTAAAATACGGAAATTAAAATACACGAAAGAAAAGACGGAAAAAAATTACGGAAATAAAAAACATGAACTTGACAGAATTTAAAAATACAACACGGATACGTTTTAAAACATATAATTCGAATAGTATCCGTTGGAATAGTAGTTGTTTGATTTCAAATTTAAAAATTACATTACGGAATTGAATAACAATAATGTTAAGCTAATGAAACCGTATCCTTACGGAAAACCTCAACCACATTTCTTTTTGTAATGTTAAGGTAATGCTTTGATGGTTTAGGAGTAAAAACTGAGACATTGGCAAGTATCATAGCAGCTCCTACTGTAATATCCTTTTCATAACTACCCACATCAAGGACTTTGTAGTGTATTGTTCCAGGTACTGTACCCGATAGATCTTTCAGAGTCACATTTAAATCTCCAAGAGCATTCGGAGAACAAGACTTCACTATTGCAACAACTTGTTCAAGTTTTCCCTTTTTAAGAAAGTTGTCGATGTCTCCCAAACATCCAGTTACAGTGCCACCAAAAGCATTCACATAGTTAGTGGCGCTAACCCACGCCCCACTGTTAAAATCAGCATCCTCACCCACATCCTCAACAACTTTCTGCATATATTCTTGTGTCGACATTAAAGCCCCATCCGGATCAAGAATAAATACATTTTCTTTAAGCAGCTTGGCTCGCTGAACAAGACCCGCAGGACCGGGTATTATCCTAACTGGGTTTGGGGTTGAGGAAGATGGTTCAACACATATGCTATTAGAGAGCTGAACAACACCCGCAGGACCGGGTATTATGGTAACTGGATTTGGGGTGTATGGAGATGGTTCAACATGTGCGCTACTAGACGAACGCAGAACAGGTGTTAAATGGAGATCAGAATCGTCTATATCAAGACTGTATTCCCATGGATCATTTTCGTTAGTGAAATTGGAATCCATCTGGATAGTTGGATAAGAAGTTGTGTGATATAATGAGGAGATGGTGGGGGTATTTATAACGAAAAACTAGCCGTTGGAATTCAAAATTTGAAAATATAATAACGGAATTTAAAATACAATACTTTATTTAAAACATTAAATTAAAACAACATTACACTAAAATAGTTTCTAGTTTATTAATCTGATGACTCGTAATCTGAATCAATTCTCATCACCCCAAATTCCATAAAGTATTCATCATCATCAGCTTGTTTTTGCCTAATCTTCTCCTCCCGTGCCTTTTCATCCATTGTTTGTTCTTCTAGTGTTTCTCTTAAGGCTTCTTCATCTAGATGTAGTTGATGTAACTCTTCCGCAGTAAGGTATACATCACCAATCTCATGTGTCTGTGATGACGAACCACCTATATGGGTTTCTGAGCGGTGGTTGTATTTTTCATGTATCCAAGCTAACTTAGCATTCATTTGTTTTTCTAGTTTTGCCGCCTTTCTGTACATAGAAAGATTTAGCTCGTAATCTTTATCAGAACCTTCTTTTAAGAAAGTGTCGATCAAAGCACGGCTCTCTTGTGGAATGTGATTACATTTCTCGTATGCTTTTCTAAGATCTTCTTTAGTTGTGCATGCATTATCAAATTGCAAGGCTAAATCCAGAATCGCTTTCTGATGAACCATATCTTCGTCAATTTGTTTTTGAACCAAAGCTTGGATTTCATCGTCGCTATGTGGTATCGAACAAGCCATTTAAAAAAGATAATGAAAGTGTATAAAATGTATGTGTTTTGTGATTAAAAATGGTATAAAAAGTGAGATTTTATAGTGAATGGGGGATTGTTTATTTTTTTTAAATAAAAATATAAAAGAAAGAGTTATTTTTTTAATACGAAATCTTCCTCCAATTGTAAGGTCGTGCAGAAGACCCTAACTTTGCAAAGGTTGGGGGTGACCAGGTCTTGCTTCGGTTGACGTTGTGGGGTGACCGGGTCTCTTTTATTGCCACATGGGACGACCGACCGCAAAAGGTCGTTGATTTATTTCATTTGTCAATAAAAGCATGTATATATTACAAGTTTGCTAGAATTTTTGTTTAAACTAGATAGTCTATTTTCTAATTGTTAATTTTGATTTTGCGAGTAATTATAAAACTAAATAAATCGATGATTTTAAGATGATAAAGTTGTTTTTTTCTTCTCATTTTTAGGATCATGTCTTTTTTGTTAAAAACATGAGAATTCGTTAAAATTCTCTGCTAATTTTATTTCTTTGAATTCCTATTATCTGATTTATTTCATTTATATGAATTTCTATTTACAAAACGTATGAATTTACGACTCCAGAGATCGGAACGTTATATTTCTTATTGAGACTAATTAGCTCTTAAAGCATTCGGTAGGTAGGCCATATGGCTCGTTATTTCCGTATGACGCGACCCTATGGCGCCAATAGATACAATCTTGTGCGTTATATGTCATTGCGTCAAATCCATCGGGCTTTTTACTTCTTTTTTTCTTCATACTACAACGGTCTATATTAGGGTTTAAAAAAGACGTTGGGGTTTTAAAAGAATTTTTTTTACCCTTTTAAATTCTATTAATACCCCTTAAATCTTTAAATTTCTAAGTTTCTTACACACATTTCTACCTACACATCTCCACACTACTTCTCTTTATTTTACCTCTAACGCACAAAAATGAATCTCGATCAATCTTCATGGATTAATCAAATGCTCTCTAACCCACAAAATCAAATACCAAATTCCCCATCTTCATCTAATCCAAACACACCATCATCTGCAAATTCAAATACCCCAAAACTTTCACCATTTGGTACGCCATACCAAATCCCAAACCAATTTACCAACTTTAACCCATTTGCTACACCTGAGAAACTTTAACTATTCACTCAATTTCAACTCAACAACAACTCCAACAAACTCAAAATTTCCAACAACAATACTAACGGACCCAACAACTATACCAACCCCAAATTTCCCAACAACAATGCCAACAAACTCGACAACAATCCCCACAACCTCAACAATCCGAAGCCGAGGGGTCGTTGTCACCCAAGAAACGTTGCAAAGGAAAAAAACTCGTGAGAGAGAAAAGAAACCTGAAATAACTCATACGTCATGGAGTCAAGTCGAAGAGTTAGTTTTGGCGGAAGAGAAAAGAAAACCAAAGTAACTTGTACGCCATGGATTCAAACCGAAGAGTTAATTTTGGCCGAATGTTGGTTACATGTATCTTAGGATCCGAGCATGTGCACCGACCACAACGGTGAGATGTTTTGGTACAAAATTCTGTCGGGATACACTAACCAAGCCACGAAAAAGGGATACATATCACGTTCTAAAAACATGTTGACCAGAAAGTGGACTATCATTAACCGAGAAGTCAGAAAGTATAACACGATTGTCAACCAAACCGTGAGGCTTAGTGGTGAAGATGATGAAGATTTGAAGACACGGGTTGAGCTCTTGTATCATGACAAAGAAGGGAAAAGTTTTCCTCAAATAAAAGCTTGGAATTTTTTGAAAGACAAGCATAAATGGTTGAATCCCGATCCGCCACATGCAAGAAGAAGTCGAAGACGGCCAACCGGAGAAGAACCCGAGCTATTTGGAGATGATGTTTTGTCGCGCTCGCCCGACAAAGATCGAAAGTCAAAAGGTCAATGATCTTCAACTCATCGGCCACTTTTTCTTCACAAGAAATGTTGCAACAACAACTTGCTTTAGACCGTGGGACGAATATGAAAGAAATAAGAAACGAGGCTAAGGCGTGGGTGCAATTAATCAATACTCAAACAAGGAACGAGGACATGAAGATGCTTGCTGTCAACACTGAGAGGATGGATCCGATAGACACAGCTATTATCGAGGAAGCCAAACATGAAATTCGAGCCAAATATTGACCCAAAAATTAGTTTAGTTCATTACTTTTAATTGTATTTCTTTTATTTTATTAATGAAACCTTAAATTTAGTTTAATTCGTGTTTTATTTGAATAAATAAAAATTTTAAAACTCTAAGGCCTATTGTGTCCTATAAATTGATTGATTAGAAATAGTATTTTTGATTTTAACACAAATAAAAATATTTAAAATTAAAGTTGAAATTAAAAAAAAAATCAAAATATGACAATAAAAATAAGACGGAAGAAGTAATAAAAAAGTTGACGTGAGCGGCAATTTTTATTATAACATCATGAGATAACACCGAGAATACCTAAGGCCTTAGACTCTCATTCAAAAGTGTTATATTTGTATTATTTTAAAAACAAAGTACCACAATCTCACTTTATAAAACATACACTGTGAGTATATCATACACTCAGGCTGGATGGACTAACAAGGGTAAACTCACCATCCACCTCAGCGCCACGTTAGCTTTCTCTCTCAAACTTTATCACTTACCTTTCAACCGTTTTAATACTCACCTTTCATACCAAACTCAACTTACAACATTATTTTTTTTATTTAATTTACTTTCATTCATAAATTAAAAACGTTAACGTAAACGTGCGAAATTAATAAAAACGTAAACGTAATTAAAAACTTTTATTCATACATTAAAAACATTACATAAAAAAGTACGAAATAAACAAAGCTAAAACTAAGCATTTTGAGCCAAGTGTTCGATCAAATCGTGTCGAAGGTTTTGATGCGCTTGTGATGATTTGATCCACCTCATAACTCGTTGCACTTATTATTCCACGTTTCGTAGGCGGGCCGACCGGCTGAATTGTCTTCCTCTCCTTGTAACCAACTTGGAGATATCGCATAATTTTTGTATTTTCGAATCATATTATGTAATATGATGCATGTGTACATCATACTAACAATCCTATCTTTTCTTAGCGCTCGTGCGGGATTGGCTAGTATTGTCCAATATTCATCTATAAAACACCAAACGCTCCGTTCCAACATCTTTCCTTGTCATTCTGCTCTTGCTTATACAAAATTCGCTTGTGGTCATCATCAGCTGGTTCTGGAATCGTCTTAACGAGTGGCGCCAATTCAGGATATATCCCGTCAACAAGATAGTATCCAGATGGGTAAGTTATGTCGTTAGCCACAAAAAGAATCTCAGGTGCTCGTCCGGTTTTGAGATCGTTAAATATAGGGGATTGATACAAAACGTTGATGTCGTTGTTCGACCCAGTAACACCAAAGAAAGCATGTCATATCCACAAGTCTTGCGACGCAACGGCTTCAAGCAAAATGAAAGGATTCGAACCATGATCACGTCTAACGTACTGGCCTTTAAAGGCGTACGAACAACCGAACCACTCCCAATCCGTACAATCAAGACTTTCTAACATCCCCGAAAACCCGTGCTTTTCTTCGTGATGCCGATAAAGTTTTTCAACATCAGTCACCGTAGGTTTCCTCAAAAACCCAGAACCATAAATCTCCATAACAACTTGACAAAAATGATCAAGAGCCAAACGTGACGATCTTTCACTTATTTGCATGTATTCATCGAGAAAGCTAGCATTAACACCGTATGCCAATTGACGAATTGCAAAGGTGCACTTTATCAACGGGGAAATGCCTTATCTTCCAGCACAATCGGGATTACTTTGAAAGTATGCAGAGTGATTAGTTACTGCATTCACTATCTGGTTGAAAAGAGTGGAACGAGCCATTCAAGAACGTATTCGTAAAAAACGTTTTTCATTGTACAACTGCGTAAGTAAAAATAGGCGGGGCTGACTAGAACTTCATGAGCTTCCAGCACAATCTCCTGGTTTTATAGCTAATTCTCGACAAACTTGATTAGCTGTCGTCTCCTTAATACGCAATGGCTCGTGTAAATAAAAGTCTTCTTGCTGCTACTAATTTCTTCTCCTTCTAGCTACATCATCTAGGCCCATAACTTGCTACGAAATTCATGTTTGATTATATTAGAATGTAGAAAGTGTCTGAAAATAAATATAAAGGGGGTAGCTTGTGATAAAAATGATGAGATAAGGGTATTTATAGGTAAAAAAAATGGTTTTTTTTAAAAAGTTTTTTTTTAATAATGTAACGGATATTAAGAGGTGGGGCCCGAAAATTACCACTCACTTGTGGTGACTGGTTCACCCTTCACCATGCAACTCGCACGCGAGTTAGGAGGGCCGGAATAACAAATGAGTGGTGAGTGGAGCATATGAACGGTGAGTGGAGCCTTACTCCGCCCAGTCTTATAACTCAAACTCATAACCACTTGATAAATAAATATGTCAAATCACATAAATACTCTTTAGAATACAATCTATTCAGCGAACCCCTGATGTATATCGAAAGATAATTTGGCATACAGAAAGAAGGGTATAAAGGAAAAAGAGTAAAGTGATCATAATATTCTTATTGACGAATATGCCCTTGGTATAACACAAATTTGACCTCAAAAAATACTACAAAGTCCTCAAAATGACATTAAAAAAAGAGATAAGTATGGTGGAAGTGAGAATGTATGCAGGCACGGGTGATAACACTTTTGCTTTTAAAAGGGCACCATTGGTAACCCCCATTTTAGCTTTTATACCCACTTTGGCCTTTTTGCCTTTTGCCCCCTTCTAATCTTTAAAATTTCCATGTATTCAAAGAGGCATGGAAGGAAGAATATCACACATACCAACAATGATTTTGATGCCCCCATATCCATAAACACTTCACTCATCCTTTACCAAAAGTAATCTTAATTAACAAGTTAGTTAGTTCGTTCATACTAGTCATGGTCTTGGTGTTATATAACGGAAAGTTCCGATTTTGATTACCCAGTTGCCTAAAAGATTTGTCTGGTTTATGTGAAATAACGCTTTATATAACCGTGTAATGAATAAAGAGGTCTAAGAAGTTGATATTGAGTTTTTTATAGATAGTGTTTCAAGTATCTAGTTTTAGTTTAAGCATTTTATTAGTGTTTTAAATATTTATTAATAAGTAGTGTATTAAGCACATATACTTTGAGCTTTTCAAAAGGGTGAAACACTTTAATTTTCTAACTTGTTATAAAGTTGATTATAAAATTTATGCATCGTATTTTATTTGGTGGTTGTTATGATGCTTGGGACCATGAGAGAAACTAAAAAAATGTGAGTTTCCTATTAGAGATGCTAAAAATTTATGCCGGATCATTTTGTTCTTATTCTTACATTTGTCCGGCTAAAAACGCAATGTCTGAAAATGATATCTTGCGGATGGAGCTCTTTTTCATGTAATGGTGTAAAAGGGAAGCATGTCATTGTATAAATATATGAAATATGAACTCTGTTAGTTGGTTTGTGAACGGTGAGTGTGAGAATACTTTCAAAGCGCAATTGTAAAACATCTTTGTAATGTCCTTAAGGTACATAAAAGTATAATGTTGTTGAAGACACAGTAGTGAATTGGGTTTGTGTGAACAAAAAAGTAATCAAAGGTTGTACGCTTAAGAACGTCATTACTCATTACTATCAAAACGTCACTTGTGTGTCTTCTAATGAACGAGTTAAAATTCATCTAAGCCGGTTCACTTTATATTAGTATGTTACTTCGACGATTGTTAGTTTGGCTTAGTTGTAATGGATATAATTGTGCAAGTTTAAACGTATGATTGGTAACATATATTAAAAGATCAAGGGAAAAAAATCATAAAATCTATATGATTTGTTGAAGCATATGAAATAAAGTATGAAGACGATGATGAGATATGAAAATATACACATACACATACTTAAAGGTGTAAGGGTCAATGTGCAATAAAGTATGAAGATGATGATGAGATATGAAAATAAAATATACACATACACATATTTCTAAAAAAAGACAAAAGTATTTAAGAATGTGAGAAAAAGCTTCTCCATTGGTTTATTTTGAGCGTTGTTCACTTTTATTTTATGCTTCTTTTTGTTGTTGATGATGACATAAACCTCCTAAACTCCCACTCATTAATATTTTATTATCTTAACTATTTGATCTTATCAAAAATGATGTTTTTTTAAGGTTAAAGTAGAACAAACTTAAATAGTTTTCTTATGTTACATTCTTTCTCGTACTAATATCAAGTCACCTTTTATGTTTTGATCATGTTTATTTCGTGTTGTACTTTGCTAGCATCTTAAAATAGTATTTTATGTACAATTCTTGGTCATAGCATGTTAATGATACATTCAATGTAATTCAAGTTTTCTTTTTCTGTTGTTGTTATAACGGCTCATTGAATGCATAATTCATGATAGAGTTAATTGACTTTCTGAAATTTTTATACAGCCTCATTTATTTGTTCTTAATAACTGAATTTCTCCACAAAAGAACATAAGTACAACTACGTTTAAAACTTTTTAAGATGTGGTCTCCGACTCTACGTGAGCACGTTATTATTATGTTTTGGTTACAAGAGAAACCTCATCCGACTGCATTTGATAAGTTACACTTACAGACTTGATAGACAAATTTTTTTTTTGTTAAAAGCGCAGGATATATTTGATAAATTACGTTTGCCAAGTCGATAAATAAACTCATCCTAAAAGGTGGGGATCGGTGAGAACATCCTGACCCTATGCACCCCGACCGAAATGCCAACCAGACATCTCCCTAAGTGTCGGGCGTCAAACAATGTTCACCTTTCTTAGGAGTTGGGAATGAACCCAAGTCATTTTCTCAAAAAGGCCCTCCTTTGACCATTCAATTGAACATTTACGGTGAATGAATGATATCACTGAAGCAAGCCTTCAACGGCATAAATCACTAACTCTTGACGTCTAAAATCACCCTTTCACTGACCGTAATTCTTAACTATATGGTTATAGGTTGGTAAATCAATTCAGAGTACTCATAGATTGTAATTCTTAACTATATGGTTATAGGTTGGTAAATCAATTGAGAGTACTCATAGATTGATAAGATTATCTCAAGTAAGAAAAACTATGATCAATGAAATTAAATATGCAACTAATTGTATTTATCAAGTCTTCATAGAAATACATGGTACAAGCTAAAAGTACTACTCGTGTAATGGTATTAGGGCTACTTTTATTAGTCACCGGATGAACATTTTTTCTCGCCTTTCATCTCAGCATCACTGCACCATTTATCCTCAACACTCCCTCTCATAATTAATCTTTATCACTAACTTCACATTCACTGATCAAACCTTTTAATTGAATACTCACTTTATATAGATATACCCTACAAAATACTCCATACATACTCAAAAACCAAATAAATAATATAACCTTGCACGGATACCAAGAGGTGACTGCCTCACCATCGTGAGAATTTCTTACCCTCCCTCACGCGTTACAAATAACCCTTTTAGTGGCCTCATGCGTGAAAACACTCCTCACAATTGCCTCACGCTTGCAATTTGTGAGATGATAAAACCAGCCTTAGACTACTTTTATCGGGCGTGAGTTTGCACCCGTGAGCCAGTCTTGAGCCAAGGCTCACCCGTGACCTCCCATGCATGCTTGTTTCCTTGCGCCTGAGAATGGCCAGAAAATGGTCATGAATGTGAGAGCTCCACTTTGGGGCATTGTGGAGTGGTAGGACCAGCCTTAGCAACGGTTAACATATATTTTTTTTTTTTAACTTTTTCCTCAACCATTTTATTTACCTATAAATACCTCTTAAACTTCAACAATTTTAAACACAACTTAAAATTATATACTCTCTACTCCCATTATTATTTTTACACACACAATATCTAAACAAAATACTCTCCGGAACGTAAACCGTCAACAACGAAGAACAATCCGAGGCTCTCCCCCGACACCAGACAGAACATTCGATCTACGAAATACTCCATCGGCAACCCAAGAACCACAACGAATCAACTTCGCAAAACCACAATTGGTTTACCCAAACCAACCATACTACCACCAACCATACAATAACCCGCCATTTGCACCTCCACAGCAAAAAAAACGCGTTCAACCCATGCGGACAACCAGACATGTATGGCCAATACGAATATGGTTCACAACATACCGTTGGCGGCTCTTCATCTCAACCTAACCCTTTTGGCGGCTCTTCATCTCAACCCATACACAACGTTGGCAGTTCTTCATCTCAATCCAACGTTGGCGGTTCTTCATCTCCCGTACGAATAGTTTAGATGATGACGACTTTACCCAAATGTATTCCCCTCAGTTTTCGTTGTCGTTGCGTGAGGAGCAGTCCCCTGTTGAAGAAATGGAAGAGATCCAAGTCCCAGTCATGCAGAAGAAACCGAACCGAAGACGCCAAAAGGCCCCGAAGAAGAAGCCACAGAAGGAAAAAGCCGAGGATCAACGTTGTGTTCCATGGACCCCTGAGGAAGAGACTGCATTGTGCAAAGGTTGGGTTCGTATATCCGAAGATAGCGTTAAGGGTAATGCGAGAAAGGATAGGGGGTTTTAGGTTGATATTCTCAAGTACATGCATGAGACATGCCCGATCACCAAGCGTCGGACATACAATATGGTTAACTGAAAATGGAAGACGTGCGTCCGAAAGTTGTTAGTTTTTGTGGTGTGTACGATAACACTATTCTGACGTACACTAGTGGAGCCGGCGACGCGGATTATCTTCAACGGGCAATGGCAGATTATCATGTTAAGTATAGAGTCTCGTTTACACTTCTTCATTGCTGGGAGGTGTTAAAAGAGTGTGATAAATGAAATAGCGGAGAAGTTCCACTGTTTATGCAAGAGAGGGATGAGAAAAAGAACAAGAGATACAAGTCGAGTGGCTTTAGTTCGTTCAACACGAAGGAGTCAGGAGAAGGAAGTATCAATTTGAATACCACTGTTGGAGACGGAGAAGAAGATGAAGTGGTGGAAGTTCGTCGACCTCGTCCCATGGGCAGAGACCAAGCAAAGAGGAAAATGAAAACGGGGTCGGCAAGTTCATTTGATGTGGAAGCGTTGGCCAATATGATGGCCAGCGAGTATGTAATGACCAGCGACTCGTACAACATTAAAAAAAACCAAGAAATGTCAGAGTTATTGAAGATCAAAAAATAGGAGCTGGAACTCAAAGCCGTGGAGCTGGAAATTCAACGTATGGAGAACCGTCCAAGAGACGAACATTCTGTTCTAGAGTTACATTTAATGAAGAAAAAGAATAAAAATGAAAAGGAAACATAAAAGGTTGTGTTCTCGAGTATCACTTAAGGAGGAAACGAAAATGAAATGGAGTGAAAGTTAGTGTGATTTGGATGTTTTACAAAGTAAGGTGTTTCCTCCCAAAATTGGGAGTAAAATGTTTACTTTACATTACTTTACTTTTCTTTGTAAATAAAACTTAAGAACACAGTGGAAGCGTTATATGAGACGACGACCGATGAAGAATTGAAGGCCACGTTTTTAATCTATCTATGTAATGTTTACGTTTTAATTCCGTACGCGTACGTTGTTTAATTTATGTAATCGTTTTTAATCATTGAATAAAAGTTTTAGTTTTTAATAAAAAAATGGGTTGTCCGGTGAGGGGTTTTGTGATTGATAATAGTGAAGTGTGAGACGGAGTGAGGGTAAAAAGTAGGAGAGAGAAAGCTAATGTAACGCTGATGTATCCGATAGGAATTTGTTTTTTCCGGTGACTGATAAAAGCAGCTTCAGATTACTACATATATCTTGTAGAAAAAAAACAAAATGTATACTTCGTATTGTATTTGTGTAGTGGTCGTTATTTTGATTGAAAGGGTGCAAGAATTGAGGAAATCAGAGTAGAGTTCTAGGGAAATGATGATATGGAGGCTGTATTTGTATGGCAGAGTATAGTCATATCCTTTGTATATTAGACTTTAGACTACCAAAAGGAACTTATTTATGAGTCATCTTCCATCACACATGATATTACTTTCTTCAAATCCATATCACATCCTCAATCACATTTTTATAAAGTAAATCCATCATTCTAATCTCGTTACTTTTTATAAACTCGTTAAAATATTTGTTTTATAATTTATAAACAGATATGACTTTTCATGTTCAGGTTATTTAGAGAGGGACGATCATTTTTTTACTTAAGTGTATACGGTCTCATCAGGTTAATTTAATGATCGTTTTCGACCTTTTTTGATCACATTCAAATGTACACACGTATCGAGGTTTGAACCATAAACGGGTTGTTTGAAAAACAAAATCTTACCATTAGACCATCTAATAATGGTTTTTTTTAGAATCCATGTGACTTCTAAATTTATCTTCAGTAAGTGAAAAATGAACTTAACTTTCACTAAACTTAGTCACTTTAACTGAATTTTTTTGTCATTCGTTTTTTCCTTATATTACAGTTAAAAATATTTGTTTAACCAATCACTTTTGGTTATGGTTCGGTCCATGTCTAAAAGGTTTCTATGTTGAATAAAAACTTTCACCACTTTGGTTAATATTACAAATACAAATGTAACTTATGTAAAAAAGTGTTTACCCAAACAACCTTTAAATCTACACCATATCTGCAATCACATTTTATAAAGTAAATCCATGATCTTGTAACTTTTCTATAAATTAGTTAAAACATTGTTCTAGAATTCATGTAACTTTATGCAAAAAAGTGTGTTCACAAACTACCCAAGAATTCAAAAAAACCATTATTTACATACTTTAACCAAACTTACATATTTCCATTATTTATTACCTTCCTTGCCGTGCTTCATCTGTGTAAAAGCAAATCAGAGCCAACAGTGAAAAAAGAAAGTGACTGATTTTAAACAAAAAAAACGAAGAATCAGCGCATGTTAGCAAAAAACAAAACAAGCGCACGTTAGCAAAACCCGGCGCACGTTAACCATTAAAGCAAACTGAAGTATACCATAATTTACACTTTACACCCCTCACTCACTCACTGTCACTGACACCACCGTATCATCCCCACCTGATTCCCTTCTTTTTCTCTCATACCAAAATGTTGTGACTTAACCATAAATAAATAAATAAAAACTTGTTACACACATATATAATAAAGTTATAAAAACACATTTTCATTTTTTACATACAGTTTCCTTTAGAGAAAACATGAATGTTTTTCACCTGCATTCAATGATGATCATGGTTCAAGCTTATGTACTTTGTTGTATACTTTTTTTACTTCCTAGTACTTCATTCTCTTATGAAGCAAGAAATCCTGAAGGTATGTTTTTTTTTAGCTTTTTAAAAAATCCTTCAAGGGTTTTTGTGGGTTTTTGGTTTACTATATGGGTGTTGAAAATCTTGGACTGAAACTGTGTGTGTGCAGTTATAGCTTTGATTTTGGTTAAAAATGGGTTGAATGATCCTCATGGTGCTTTTAGCAATTGGGATGAAGATTCTGTTGATCCTTGTAGCTGGGCTATGATTACTTGCTCACCTGATAATCTTGTCACTGGCCTGTAAGTTATATTTTTATTGTTGTATATAAGCTTTTATCATAAAATTTTGTATTTTTTAAGTGAACACATATTGGTTTTTGTTACAGGGGAGCTCCTAGCCAAGGTTTATCAGGAATGTTACCAGGGGTTATTGCTAATCTCACAAACCTTCGTCAAGTGTAAGTTTGTGTAAATATGATATTTTATAAGAATAGTTACCATATTCATTGTTTTAAATATGTGGTCTAACAAGCAAGATATCCCGCGCGTTGCCACGGGGCATAATTTGTTTGCGAATCGATTTCGAATGAATATTAAGTGAGAATGTGTTCCTGAATATGGATAAAGTGTAGGAAAGAATTTGACATCCTATATCTTAGAAAATTACACTACAAATTTTTTTCCGCTAGGGGCACTTCCCGGCCCCCCTCCCTATCTCCTCACCAAGACATATGGCTCTAATGTACGCGGCCACAAAAAAAAAAGAAAAAGAAAAAAGAAAAAGAAAAAACAAAATAGAAAAAAGAAAAAAAAAAAAACAAAAACTTAAATAAAAAAAAAAAAAAAAAAAAAAAAAAAAAAGAACAAAAAAAAAAAAAAAAAAAAAAAAAAAAATAAAACAAAAAAAAAAAAAAAAAACAAATAAAAAAAAAAAAAAAAACAAAAAGCAAAAATCATCCCCAATAAGGATGATTTTTGCCGAACATTTGCCACTCAGGGATGATTAGTGCCAATAGTATCGGCTAGTGATGATTAGTGCCACAAACTACAAAACACAGGGATGATTTTTGCAGTTTACTCTTGTTTTAATATGTGGTCTAATATGCCTAAGGATTATTTTTGTAATCATAATTTTTAGAGCACTTTAAGGTGGTAGTAAGTATTTTTACTCTGTATGGTAACTGAATATGGTAAAGTTAGTAAAGATTTTGACATTTTATATTTTAGAAAATTTACACTACAATTTTTTTTCGCTAGGGGCACTTCCCGGCCCCCTCCCTATCTCCGCCCATGAGCATATGGGCTCTAATGTACGCGGCCTAACCGGTATTCTCATGACCGTTTTAAGACTTGCACAAGTATAATTACTAGCAAAAGGATTTTATCATTTTTCATGCTAGCCCAAGTTTTTCTTGAAAAAAATCTAAAAATGTCATTTTAAATGTTTGAAAACAGGTTATTGCAGAACAACAACATTTCAGGCCAAATTCCGGCAAGCATAGGTCACCTTCCAAAGTTACAAACATTGGATCTTTCAAATAATAAGCTAACTGGTCATCTGCCTGAGTCACTCAGTCATTTGAATGGTTTGCAATATCTGTAAGTAACTTTTCTCTCACTAAGATTCCTTATTTGAAGCATAATCTTTGATGGGTCAATTTTTAGTTTTTATATAAAATTGACTGTTGAATTATTTGGATATGTTCCTTAAATTTGACAATATTTGACCCCATGTTTTATTTTGTTTTTTGTCATGTAATGAGTAGAAGGTTGAATAACAACACCTTGTCTGGAGCTATTCCTTTGTCTTTAGCTTCTGTTCCTCAACTTGCACTCTTGTGAGTTTATGTTTTTTGATATTTGTTTTTTGTAAAGTCTTTATCTATAATTTGTTTCTTGTATTGATGTTGTTTAACTTTTTATGATTCAAATAATTGATCTTTAGACAAATTTTGTTTCATTTCAGGGATTTGTCATACAACAATTTCAGTGGGCCTGTTCCTAAGTTTGCAGCAAGAACATTCAAGTATGTATGTTTGACTCTTGTAGGAATAGTAAACATTCGGGTCCCAAATATAACGATTTTTTTTTTTTTTTTTTTTTTTTTGAACGGCAATTTTATTAAACACTAGCAAGGACTAGATCAACAACAAACAATATAATGGGTATTTAAAGCCCAATCGTCCCATTTGAACGATTCTTTACATCGAATTTAAACCAATAAAAAGAAGCTAAGACTAAATATATCAAAGAGCAAGATCTTTCATCCGGAATCTTCGAATCAAATAAAAATCTTTGTTCCAAAATTCCACATAACCCACCACAAGCCGTAAAGATCCCTTCGATAAAAACTTAGATGTTTGAAGCGAATCCGGGTAGACACAGCCAAGAACGGCCACTCCACATAGAAATAACCTCCATATACTCACAATCCACCATGAAGAAATCTTTCACAAACCTGTTCTAACTAACCACAAGCAATTGATATAACACATGAGTTTCTTTCGACACACCATTTTACAAATGGGACAATCAATAGAATCAAAATCAATGCCCGCGACGAGATATGTTTAAGATTCCTTATTTGAAGCATAATCTTTGATGGGTCAATTTTTAGTTTTTATATAAAATTGACTGTTGAATTATTTGGATATGTTCCTTAAATTTGACAATATTTGACCCCATGTTTTATTTTGTTTTTTGTCATGTAATGAGTAGAAGGTTGAATAACAACACCTTGTCTGGAGCTATTCCTTTGTCTTTAGCTTCTGTTCCTCAACTTGCACTCTTGTGAGTTTATGTTTTTTGATATTTGTTTTTTGTAAAGTCTTTATCTATAATTTGTTTCTTGTAATGATGTTGTTTAACTTTTTATGATTCAAATAATTGATCTTTAGACAAATTTTGTTTCATTTCAGGGATTTGTCATACAACAATTTCAGTGGGCCTGTTCCTAAGTTTGCAGCAAGAACATTCAAGTATGTATGTTTGACTCTTGTAGGAATAGTAAACACTCGGGTCCCAAATATAACCATTTTTTTTTGGAAGGCAATATAACGATTCTTTAGTATAAAAAAAGACTCGTTTTTTAGGGACCCGAGTGTATGTAACGACATGTTACGTGATTTTCTGATGATGAGATTAAAATAAATTGTGTCTTTCTTGATGCGTTTGTTGAACAGTGTTGTAGGTAATCCGGTGATTTGTGGGAGTCATGATAATGAAGGTTGTTATGGATCAACTTTGCCCGAGCCTCTTTCGTTTGAGCTTAATCCATCATCAGGTTTGAAGTTCTGAAGAATCTTGATCTTTTTTATCTCTTTAAGCCAAGTTTATCGATGTAAAACATGCGAATTTTTCAGGGAAAAGTAAGTCGAAAAGAGTAGCGATTGCACTTGGAATTAGTCTTGGTTGTCTCGTTCTTCTCATTGCGGCGCTTGGAGTTCTCTTGTGGAAGAGAAGCAGAAAACAGAAGCAAAGCATTCTTGATATTAATGGTATGTGTGAATTCCTATTGTTATTTTGTGAATGTCAAAATAACCCAATTTCAGTTATCCTATTTATATGAACTTTACATAGTAAACTTAAAGTTTACAACAACTAATAGAGATTGAGTAAATTTTATGCTAAATCTGTAATGGCATGCGTGTTAACAAATCATTTCAAAAATCACTACGTTTGACATATATTTGTGTATGAATTTCCATGCTTTGCCTTTTTAGGTCAACATGACTTTAGCATTAGAACTACGTTATGTGATAACTTCTTAGATAAGAGTTTCGGAGATTAATGTTATATTATCTAAAATAGTGTATTTGTGTGCATGATTGACCTTTTAGATCAATATAACCAAGTTTTTACCTCAAATTCGAACCGAATTTATTTAAGAGCTTCACTGAATAAGAATTTTGGAACATCAATACTATATTAGAAAAATGTCTCATTTTCTTAGCTAAAAAGTATAGGATTGACCTCAAAAGTCAAACATGGTAAAAATTATACACATAACTACATAAGTAACAACTTTCAAGTTTCAATCTTCACATAAGTAATCAAAACTTGCTAAAATTGTCAATAGCTCATTAAGAATGCAATATTTAACACATCCTTTAATAATAATTCAACTAAATTTTGGATAGATACTTTGTAAAGAATTTCTTGTAGACTGTAGCTTTGACCTCAAAACTCATATTCATGAATTTCATTTTTTTCTGATTCAATCTCATATATTAGCAGATTTACCAGAGGAGGGTCTAATGAGCTTGGGTAACTTAAGAAGCTTTACATTCAAAGAACTTCAATACGCAACCGACAATTTCAGTTCAAAAAACATTCTTGGAGCCGGTGGATTTGGTAACGTTTATAAAGGAAAACTAGGAGACGGAACACTGGTGGCAGTCAAACGTTTAAAAGACATTAATGGTACGGCGGGTGAATCACAATTCCGGACAGAATTAGAGCTCATTAGCTTAGCGGTTCACCGGAATTTGCTTAGGTTAGTTGGCTACTGTGCCACCCCAGTTGAGAGGCTCCTTGTTTACCCTTTCATGTCTAATGGCAGTGTTGCTTCAAGGCTTAAAGGTTTGTACTTTTTAACTTTATCTACTGTTTTTTGGTACAATTCAGTACTGCACCATGCATCATTTTTAAGTCAACATGCTAGTTTAAAATGGGTCAATTACTTACAAAAAAGAGTAAACAAACTTTGGTCCAATATCTGTTTTAGGGAACAATTTTGTTTTTTGCTCAGAAATCCTTCAACTTACCAAAATTTACATGAAAATCCTCAAACTTACAAAAAAGTGTAATTGAGCTAACCCATATAGCTTCAAAATTGATGATACAGCGATGCCTTCGACCATGTTAATCTTATTTAAGGTGACGATGACAAACTGCTTACCATATGAATTATGGAACCAGAAGTCGAAAGGTAGTCGGGTTATCTTTAAAAAGTCTAACATGGACTTTCGAAAAATGGAACTATTGGGTCCCCGGTTGACATTGTCAAAACGCAAATGTAGGATAAGCTGTGGGTACTATCACAAAGTGGTTAAGAGTTGCTACATTATTTTCATGTCTCTTTTACCCTGTCCTTGATACATGATCAGTTGATCATTACACATACTACTATGTTTTTTGTTTTTATCCTTAACTATTTTTAAATATTAATGATTTAATTTTAGGTAAGCCGTCACTAGACTGGAATGCTCGAAAACGAATTGCAATTGGAGCCGCAAGAGGCTTATTGTATCTACACGAGCAATGTGACCCAAAAATCATCCACCGAGACGTTAAAGCAGCTAATGTTCTATTAGACGAGTTCTATGAGGCCGTAGTGGGTGACTTTGGGCTAGCTAAACTCCTTGACCATGCCGACTCACACGTAACGACAGAGGTTCGTGGGACCGTAGGCCATATTGCACCAGAGTATCTATCCACAGGCCAGTCATCGGAAAAAACTGATGTTTTCGGCTTTGGGATTCTTTTATTGGAACTAATAACGGGAATGAGAGCTTTTGAGTTCGGAAAAACTGTTAACCAGAAAGGTGCAATGCTTGAATGGGTAAGTTCTATTACCATTGAAATTTGTTCGATACGACATGCACTACCTACTTTTACTAGTCGTAGACATGCATTGACAAGTTGTGCCTTTATTATACCCGATGCCTACTATGTTCTATATGTATTAGCTTGTACCGGCTGGCCTAGTAGACTAGTAGCGACTTTCTACCAGGTATGTTAAGAACTTATGCTAGTCGTAGACATGCATTAACAGCTTGTACATATGTACGGTATGACCTACTATTTTGAACATGCATTACCTAGTCGCACCTTATGGCCTAGTACAGCTAGGGGTGAGCATCGGTTCAAAACCGAACCGAACGGACAAAAACCGAACCGAACCGAAAACCGAGTAAGAGGACCGAAGTTTACCGAGAAAAGCCGAAAACGAATCGAACCGACAAAAACCGAACCAAATAGATAATTTAGGCGTATTTTTCTTGGTTTCAACCCGAACCGAACCGAAATCGAACCGACGAAACCGAAAACTATAAATATACAAAACCGAACCGAAAATGGTCGGTTCGGCTCGGCCCGGTTTGTCAGTTCGGTTCGGTTTTCGATTGGTTTTGCTCTGTCCTACCTAGTAGTGATCTTAAAAGGCACATAAGACATTATACTAGTCAAAGACATGCATTAAAGACTTGTACATTTCAACGCAAAATACCGGTCTTATGTGACGAATCACCTACTTGTACCATTTCGCCTAGCAATAGTTGGTAAACTATTGTACAGATGTACTGACTACTTGTAAAATTTCATATTACAAGTCTTTGATGCATATAACATGTCTACCAAGTATCAGTGACTTGTACATCGAAGTAGTATCATTTGATATGCATCAACAACTTGTACCATACAAGTCATTGATGCACAAGGTACATAATGACAAACAATCATAAGCTGTACAACGGTTTTTTTTTAAACATATCGAAAACTTCTCATTTCAGGTGAAAAAAGCACACCAAGATAAGAAAGTGGAACTTTTAGCAGACAAAGAGCTCGGAACATCCTATGACCAAATCGACGTGGGTGAAATGCTACAAGTAGCCTTACTTTGTACTCAATACCTCCCGGCCCACAGGCCACGAATGTCGGAGGTGGTCAGGATGCTAGAAGGGGACGGTTTAGCCGAAAAGTGGGCAGCTACACATAACAACCATATAAATCATAACTCCTCTATAAGGAAAAATGGGACGGTCCAAAAACTTGATGACAATGATGATGACTATACATCAAGCATGCTTGGAGTGATGTTGATGGATGATGACCATGATGCCCATGCCATGGAGCTATCTGGTCCAAGATGATCATCAAATGTCACATACCTAAATAGGCACATAGGAATATTAAGAAAAGAGTGCTACATTTGTTTTTTTTCCTAGTTTTATTTTATTTTTATATATTTAGTAGCTAAACATTTATGTGAAAAAGGGGAATGTATATCTTGGTAAATATGTTTGGTTTTTCTAGTTCTATGATGTTTCAAAGTTAGGGTCTAATTTATTTTTCTGGTTGTAGAAGAAACTATTGATGTCTATGTCAATATATGTGTTATGATAACTTATTAAATTTTATCCAAAACTCTATTCTCATTATGGTATTGTCAATTTATGTCACACCAATTCATATCACTTTCACCAACAAAACCAAACAAAGGTAAAGGTAGTTTAGATGATGTTATTATCATATCACATAGTTGGTAAAATATTCCTACTCTGCCCTACAAAATAATGTTAGATTTAAAAAGAATTCTATCCCCAAAACGTTCCACTCGTGATGTATGTGTCATAAAGGCTTGTTTCACCAATTTGAGCATAGCTTATCTCTTCTTTATTTCCAAAAAGGTATAAAGGTACTGTAATCATACCTTTTAGATAAAAAAATATCAATAGGTGCCAATGATAATTATATGTTGCAAAAGATTAATGTGGAGCTCTATTTTATTGAAATGCTTCAAATGTGTCAAAAAATAAAATTAGGTGCTATTGAATGGGAAAAATGTGCCGAACGGGTAAACGGGTCAAAAGTTAAAAAAATAAAAGTTGCTGATTACAATATCCTAGTTAGAATCTTACCAATGTAAATGATGTTATACTAAAGTCGCCAATCTAAAGTGTATTGATGTGTATATATCACTGGACATACTAGGATAAGGGGTTATAATGAATATAAATTTGAGTAAATTACGCGAAAAGACCTGCAAATTATACAAAATAATGACCCAGACTCAGAGACTATAGAGTCCCTAAGTCCCAGAAATTACGGTAAACATTTCTAACATCTCCAAAAACTTTAGGTTGCGTTAAAGTTAACCATAACCATAATCTGTTATGTTTCTCTAAATGACCACTTGTCCTTCTGAAAATGTACACAAATGGTCCGCAAAGACATTAAGAAGAGAGAATTTAGAGGATACTACACGAAAGAGAGGACATTTTGTAACACTCATTAATTGGGCCACTTAAGTACTTATAGAGTTATAGTACTACTCGTTTACTCCCATCAATTTTCCGAATCGGGCTTTACATAGATATGGGGTTAGTCCTATCATGTAATAAATCCCCCCCCCCCCCCCCCCCCCCCTCTTCAAAGATGAAAATCACATTAACAAGCAAACAGGGCAACTATATACTGTAGTACTATGTGAACAATCATATTTACCTAGCTTAGGACAGCGTGTAAAGTGCAGGACTGCATTTTAACTTGGATCTTACTAACTTTTGCTGGAGTATAACATTACGCTGGATACGCACATGGTCGTAAAGAAAGGATAATTCGCAATAGACAAATTGGATGAATCAACATTTATTGCATTCGTGCAAAGGCATAGGACTACACCTCCTATAGATGTAAGAGTATGCTACTAATAGAAACTAGAGAGGTAAGAAATTTTTGCACCGGTGAATTTCAGTGGTACACGAAACCCATGTAATATGTTTAATTCATTGCAGAAACCCAGACAAGGCGTACAAAGACAGTCATTTACTGTTTTGAACATACATTTGGATTGTGTAGTTCTGTTCAGTCTCCATCACAAAAACATTCCGGTTATAAGCAAACAAGTATGTGAATTGTGATGCATTTAAGAGAACCAGTGCCTTTGGCTATAAAGTCTTAAACCTACCATGTGAACTGCAGACGAAAGAGATTTTAGTAGATGTGGTAACATGTTCGGTTGGGTAAACAGGTTAAACTCTGTAAATTTAAGTACGGGTCACATGAGTCCAGTCGGGCCAGATGAACCCACAAATTCTTTTCCCATTTATTCTCAAATATTACAAAATTTTATGAGTTAATTACGATTAATAAATTACATTATTGCAATGATAATCACAGGTTCACAACTTAGATTAAAGGGGCTTAATGCATTTTGAATACACTTGAGGCAATTTTAATCACAGCTATATTTGTTTTAGAATTTAGACCCATTTTGAATCACCCGTTTACTGGTAAAGATGTCTAATTTACCACCTCTAGGTTTTGATATTGTTTCAAGCAGTTAAATAAGGCAACCATCCCGAATGCGAAAGGCACAGGTAAATTTCCTAGTCCACAAGTCTAGCAGGAGCAAACTGAGTATGGGTATATATCCTTACAACGAAACTAAATACTCAGACACATGGTTAAATGTTACCAAATGTGAACTATCGCGCTTTTGCTTTAACAAATTTGCCTCTTGAGGCCTTTTTCTCCATCTTCTCTCTTTTCTTTCGAGTTTTTTCATCCTCTTCAACTCCCTACAGATTGATAAATCGGTGAATACCATAATGCAAATTACGGATTTGAATTTATTGTTGGAACAAAAAAAAAAGAGGATAAAATTAGCGAAAGAAGTACCTCTGAACCACCCATAGGGAGAAATCCCTTGATCAAACCCCATCCTTTATAAACTGCAAATCCTGGTATCTGGAATAAGAAATAAATGTTAGCAAATTTATTAAGCCTTTATATCTTCTAATCGTATATATTAGTGGGATTCAGTCCATCTACTGATGAATGGGTTGATTAAGGTTGTGTTTTATCTTTAAAGGCACAAACGAATCAGAAGTCACCCACAGTGTATTTTTTACGCAAAAACCTCAAACCATTTCCATTTTAACACTCTTACTGAACATATTTGACACACTAGTTGTTTAAAAATCAAAATTTTAACATTTTGAACAAAAAGAGTTTAGCGTCACACACCCAAAGCCACCCAACTCGCCCGACGCACCACTTTACCACGTGTAATGTAACAAGCATTTGTAGTTTTATGTGTTGAGAATGATACAGGCTCGACGATAGTATATGAGAATCTTATTGAGCACGTAACTCATGTACATTGGCTATCTTTGCTGGTGTTAATAAAATTTGAAGTTCTGAAAAAAAGGGAAAATCTTCTTAAATTATATACCATGACTGACAGTGTTCTTAAAGGTTGCTTCTAGACTAGATCAAGACATCATATAGCTTTTTGCCATATATATACACCGAATTTCCTAAAACTTCTTCCCTATATGGCGGTGTTTCATCACTTCCTCTTCTATCGACCACACAAACAAATGAAAACATTTGAGCTAATAATAAAATAGCTTTCTGCATGATGATTTATATGCATCACTCAAACTGGTAAAAAACAGGATCTTACCACAGCATATATCCACCAAAACTTCCCAGAAATGATGGACATAATTTGCACAAAGCAGGTAATGTAGAGAACATCATGTATGTATCTGCATAGGATTAAATATCGTTAAGATAAGACTAATAAACCAATAATAAACAGATACTACATTTAAATTCACAGGTTTTCATTCCATTAAGACCACAAACTCTACTATGAAACACAATGATTTGTTTAGAATGTTTAGAAATAATAATATGAACTGGACTATGTAATGGCAGATAGTTGGAGTAAAGAAAATGCATACCCACAAGCACCGCCGGTACTCATATCAAATCCACCATCTAAAAGGTCCCCATCATCAGTATAGGTAGGTTTTGCCATTGATGCTAGTTGATTATAGGATAGATAGTAGGCAAGTGAAGTCAGTATAAGGCCAACCCAATGCAGCCATGTAAAAGTTGAATAGAAGACCCCTGCTCTTAATACGATAAATATGACCTACATAGCATCAATTGGCAACATATCATGAGAAGTTGAAAGCAACAAGACGTTATAAGACCTCGTATATGTAAAAAAAAGGAGATAGCTTGTATTCATTCAGATAAATACAACAACAACAACAACAACGATACCCAATCCCGCCAAGCAGGGTATGGGGGAGGTGAAATGTAGACAGATCATGCCCCTACCCTTGGGGAACCCTCGGGTAGGGAGTCTGCTTCCGGGTAGACATCCGGCTAAGAAAAAGAAAACGAGAGAGCGAAAGAACGCCAAAAATTTTTAGTTTTATTATTATTATTATTTTATTTATTTTATTTTTATTTTTGTTTTTATTTATTTATTCGAAAGCATGATAGTGAAAGGAAACAAGGTAGGAGAAGAAACGGAAGCCAGATAACAAAAGGCAAGCAAAGACACATTGACAAGATAGGTGAAGCACAGTAGCAGACAACGCAAAGCACTAAAAGCACAAAGCACAAAACATGCAAAAAACACACGGCAGCAGAGGAAGCAAAAAACGAGCAGGTAAACACGCACGACAGGCATGAAAGAAAACAAGAAGGCATACAAAAGCAAGAGAGCAAAAAGAGCACAAAGAGCCACAAAGCAAAGAAAAATCACTAAAACAGGGCAAAATAGGAAAAGACCTAAAAGACCTACCAAGAGAAAGCAGCAGCATAGGGGCAGGACCTAAGGGCGAGCCACGCAAAGCACACAAGGGGCCAAACAAGCAAGGGAAGCAGATGACGCATAAACGAAAAAAAGCAAACCTACCACAGCAAGGCAAGAGAAGAAGACCGGGCAAACAACGAGCATACCAAAGCAAGCATAGAGAACAGGGCAAATACAGATAGGCAAGGACCTAAGGGAGCAACAAAGAGCGATAAAGCATAAAGTAAAGGAAAAATACAAGCTATGGCGAATACCAATGCAAAAAGAGCCACGCGGGGAACTACAACGCGCTAAGAATATGTAGATAACATGAATGTTCAACATTTCATATATGGTAATTTATGGAGATCTAAATGTTTCTTGGTGAGCACAGGCAATGGGCCAGCAGCTACCGTATACAGCTATACACATTGGAATATTGGATAGTTATCAGAGCTCAGTTACACAAACAAAAAAGTGCTCTAATGTTAACACAGGGAGCATCAATGATCCCCACGTGAGTAATCAAAAACAGGGATTACTTAGTTTGCGTTGATGGTTGATATCAGGAATCTGCTACTAAAAGTGTTTCCGCTACACACGGGATAATAGAGACATGCAAGGTTACCCTGCTTTTAGGTGGTTCACGAATGACAGCAAATAACTTCTCTGATAACCCCATCCTTCTTTGTAAATAAAGGGTATAGTTAAGATCTAAATTTGCATATCCTTCAGGATGCTAGAGTTGCAAATTATGCTACATGTGGACTTACAGAGGTCTGAAATCTGGATAACGTTGTTCCTAAACTACATCAAATGAGAGTTTAACATTTTACGCTTTGGCAACATCAGTAATAAGCTCAATATCAAGACAGAAGCAAAGAAGCCTAAAGGTGCATAGCTTGAGTGGATCAAGAGAAATACAAAGCTTCTTGACGAATGAGAGGCTTGGAATGCTAAAGTATACATTATTAGTCGATGGATTAGCTTGGGCTTTAGTACACATTTAGCAGTCTGGAATTTCAATTCAATGAAATCTATGTATCTTTATTCTTAAAAGGTTACATGGTACTCAATATGAAAATCAATGTCAAATTGTCAACAGGCGAGATGAGCGAGTCACATGGCTGATATAGCACTAAACACCAACAACTATATCATGACCACGATGTGACGGTGATCACAAAGGCATATAATTCCTATTCCAACCAAGAGATTCAAATGAAAATGATTTTCACCTACACTTTTTAGTTGTCGTACCTCGCTAGTCGCTACTCGCTACTCACTGCTCACCCAATTCTCAAATAAATTAAACAATGACCAATTCAAATCGCATCGAAAACTAGCAATGCACGTAGTTCCATCCGGCAACATACATACTCATAATGTCAAGATCACATAAAAGGGGGTGTTTGGGTTAGCTTATTTTTACGGACTTATCGCCTTATTAAGATTTTTAAAAAGCCAATAAGCTCATTCTGGGGGCTTATAAAATTAATAGTTTATGGCCTCATAAGGCTATAAACTCAAAATAAGCCCCAAAAGAAAGCTTATTGGGTTTTTAAAAATCTTAATAAGGCGATAAGGGCGTAAAATAAGCTAAACCAAACACCCCTTTTAACTTGTAGACATAAACATGAGGTGGATCTATAATCTATGGATTTAACATCATAAACTTGGATATAATTTAGAAAAGTTACTACTAGAAAACAATTAGGAAACAAACATATAAAAGTGAATGATTTGTTACATTGCAAGCGATGATGACACGAAAGAGATTGTTCATGTGACGAGCGTTTTCATCTCTACGCTTCTTTGCACCTTGATTTGCCATTTTACTAAAACTCAAGTCAAAATTGGATCAGAGAAGATGAGTTTAAGACTTTGGGTGTGTTTGGCAGCTTGAGCGGCTTATACGCGACGCGGGCTTATAATCCTCAGCCGGCTAAAAACTTTAGCCCGGGCTTATGAACCATAAATTATATATTTACCCATAAAAATATCTGACATATACCATAAAACTTATTTAATTATGTCGTTTTTAGTAATTTTACAATAATAAGCCCCAGCCTCAGCCCATTTGCCAAACAAGTTTATAAAAATATAAATTTCAATTTCGGCTTATAATATAAGCCCTAGCCCCAGCTCCAGCCCCATCACAAGTCTCAGCCCCAGCCCATTTCGCCAAACATACCCTTTAAGATGAGTTTGTGGGTTTTAAGATGTTTTACCCTAAACAATTTTCTTTTCTGCTTATTTTAGACTGTCGTTATTCACAAGAAAAAACATTCACATAAACAAGATTAACAATTTTCTTTTTGGACCAAGCTTTTCGACTTTTTTAACGACTAATTTACGGGATTTGAGTTCACCGTCAGAAAGACTCACACCGAGTAAAACCTTTTTCATTTTCAAGATAGTTGACGTGGTCTAGGGCTAATAACGGTCTAAAAACCCGACAGACCGAAAACCGATTTTATAACACCCCGTGTTTTAGGGTCATTTACGACGTTTATTATTTCACTATTTATTTTTAGTGTTGTACGCGTTTGCTTTTGAA